>VATE01000002.1:174507-202972 GCA_008065195.1 Metschnikowia amazonensis | reverse complement strand
AAAAAAAAAAAAAAGTTTAAGTCCAAAACAGAAGCTCAAGTCCTAGACAGAAGTTGAAAAAGCCCAAGACGGAATCTCAAGCATCAAGAAAACAGCCCAACGAAAAAGACAGAAGCTCATGTGCTTGTATCATTGCAAAAACTGAATCCTTAAATGCATTCAGGTATTATTCTAATAGGGCTCCTATCGCTTGTTTCATGGTGCATCCAGATTCTACCAGTGATTTCTGTCCCCATCACCGGTCTTAAGGAGCACAACTCCTTGTTCTTATCCCAGTACCAGAATTTAACGTTCGGTGTTTTTGGTGTTTGCGATACCGTGCTGCGGACATGCTCGTCTCCTAAAATAGGATATTCCCTCAACCCAGACTTTGACTATTGGAACCACACAAGCATAGCTCCAGATTCGATGGAATCGATACGCTTGCCTTCTTCGGCAGCGCATTTTATCTCCAAGCTATTGGTGGTGCATGTTGTTGCGTTCATTTTTACTGGGTTATTAATGCTTGAATGTGCATTCACTCTTGCTCTAGAGTATTTATACGATCCAAAGCGCAACGGAAAACTTCTACAGCAAATACAGCGAATCTTCTTCAAGAAGAATGATAGAAATTTGCTGGCAGAGGCTTCCAAAAAGCAGATACACTCGAGACGAAGAGACTTGTCCAGCTACTTGAATGTGATGCTTCTTTCTGCCGTTTTGTCATTCATATTGAACCTCATGGCGTTTTTGGTAGACATACTTCTTTTCGTTCCTGAATTGAGCGTGTTGGGCTGGATCCAACTACTTCCTGTCCTGTTAATGGCTTTGATTGCTTCGTTGACGTGCTTCATCAAACGCTCGATTCTGTCAAGGAAATACCTTGATGAGGAGGTATTCCCAGCCAACTACATGAGGTCTCGCAACAATGACCTCACAGAAATGGACGATAGTGGCTCTGACGATGGTATTTATATATACACGAATGGTTTTCTGAGTGGAAGAGTCGAAGACGGCCATCAATCATTGTACGGTGATTCTGAGCATATGGTGCTCGAGATGGAAACGCTCAGCAGCTACCAAGAGCGGGACTCTTTCCATACACGTCAGCTTAACTGATTCATAAATTGCAACAAAAGGACTCAAAATCGGAATGTTTAGTTATGTGTAGATGGAGAACAAGCAAGGCTAGTTCTCCTGGGGACTAGTGATTTCAGAAAGAAGACTGGTGAGTTGGCTTTTCTGGAGTTCCTCCACAACTGAGGGTTTACTCTCTTTCAGCTGAAGACTTGAAAGCTTGGTCATGATGTCTGGCCCCCTTTGTGATAGTACAAGAGGAGACGTTTCTTTTGCAAATTTAATGAAAATGGATAAGTCTTGAGTACTCGTGATCGCATATTTCATCAAGAAATCAAAAGATGCTGGTGACATACCGTGGTGATGTATAATAGATTTGAGCGGAGAGAGGTCTTTCAAAATCTTCTCTCGCGAATATTCCTCCTTAATGGCGAATTTCCGGAATCTGGACATGAATAACTCATAGATCGGTTTAGGAGGGGCTGCCTTGTATGCATCCACCATTAGGGTAAGGGCCTGGCTCGAAGTTGTGAGCGTGGAAGAGAACGATGTCACGTAGGCTAACTGCGCTAGGGTTGCGGGATCAAGTTCTTTCAAAAGGTTTGGATTAAACAGCATCAATTTCTCGGTGAAGAACTCTTCAAATTTCTCCACACGTTCTAAGGTTGCGTTTGATGATAAATCTTTCAACATCATGGCCAAGAAATCTTTTAGCGTCTGAGAATTGAGTTCGAGGTAATGCACATTTAAATGATCAATGAGCAATTCGTATTCCGAGGCAGTTTTGAGGCGGGGGAGCAAGACTTTCGTGACCACATCGAGCAGGATCTTTTTCTTTGCCACTTGAGCAAAGAAAGACGACAAGGATGCAGCAGAAGAAGTCACATTTTCATCAAGTAGCTTCAAAACCTGCGTCTCCAGAACCACATTACTGTACGACAAAAAAGCATTTCCGTCTGAAACTTCAGTAAGGGGATGAATTCCTGCCTTAAATTCATTCATCCACTGGATTGCAATGTTAGCAAATACAAAATTAGAGTCGCTAACGGTACTTTTTGACACTACCTTGTATAGGGAGTCTCCATGGATGGCACATGATTTTGCCAACGAAGTAATGACAACATCGTTGATATCTGGTTTGAAAAACAAGTCACAAGTATCCTGAGGCTTCACAATATTGCTGTAAATATGTAGCTCTGGATGATGTCTTGGTGCTGGAGGTATGGCTGCTATGTCTTCTTTTAAAGCCTGTTCTTCTAATTGGAATTTGGAGTAATCGCTAGTGGTAATAAAAGGATTGGATACTAAGGAGTACTGTCTGGAAGCACGAGCCGGTGCTTTACTGAAAACACTCCGGATGGCATACATTAGCTTAATGGCCATATATATATAGTGTATTGAGTCGCCGAATCGCAAAAACTGCCGCTCTCAGTGCGCAGTCTGAAACAGTCTCATCTCACCTGAAACATGATATCTGCAACGGAAATCTAAATAGGAAAAAAAGCACCCGCTCGAGAAAGGCATACTCCCCGCACCCTGATGATTTAAAACAACCAAGAAGTATAAATATGCATCATAGTTCCCCCTAATACGTCAGATGGTTTTGTTTTTGCTTTTCATTTCTTTGGCTACCGCGGCGCACCTCGCTCAGGTAAGTGGAGGCTGGACTGCTAATTTCCCCAGCACTGAATATTTTGAAGATTCTCTCTGCACCCAAGATGCTGTAGCTGAGTATTTGGAGGAATGTTCTAGCAAAGGCCCCGACAGTGTAGAGCCTCAGATCAGGCTTAGACTGGCGGTGCGTCTCTCAGTGTGTGAGTTCCGTGCAGCCAAGGTAGAGTACCCTGAAAGCTGCAAAAATTTGAATTCTCATGAAACCTATAATCACTGCGTGCAAGATTTCCGAGCCACTTCACAACTTTGGACGACCTATTCGGGAAATTGGCGGAAGCTACGTAGCGCATGCCACGAAGAAGCAGCTCCTTTTATAAAGACTCACATTTTGGATCTTTTTTTCAATGTCACGGAGCTATTTTCCAAGTTCTATGAGTCTGCAAGTGCAACATATAAGAATCAAGAAGCAACTTCGCAGGAAGCGGCGAACAGCCTTAATGTGACATTGCAAGCTATTTCAAACATGCAAGCCCGTGTGGAAGTTTTTGAACGGAACTTGAGCACTTTACTGGAGAAAATGGCAATGATGATGAACTCATACTGGGAATCTTGGGACACTGCACAGACTCGAGCGGAAGAGTTCTTCGTAAATTTCGACATTGGTTCCGCCGAAGTAATGAATGGGTTAGAAAAAATTGAAGAAAATACTGAGAAACAGGTTGAGTTATGGGTTGACACCGAAGAGGAAATATTCACAAAGCAAGCGTCATTATTTGACGACCACATCCGACGGATGGGTCTGCTATCTTCGCAATTTCAGCTGGAATTGGAATCCACACTTGGTTCTGCATTGGCAAAAAGTCAAAATGTGGCTCTGGTTTTGGATAACTTCAACATGGATATTGGTGGCACATTGGAGATGATGGAATCTCACGTGGGTCAAGTTGCTAATGGCTACCTATCCCAAGCTCAAAAAGAATTTTCACATATTCAGACTGTTATCGAAAAAGAAGCCCTATCTGTACAACGAAAAGTGACAGGTGTTGTTGAGCATAACCTCCAGTCATTGTTGCTGATACTGAAGGACTTAGAGATGCAGGTTGCAAGTTTGCAGAACGTGGTGACGAATGTGGAAACCCTAGGATTTACCTCTTTGTTTCCATTCGTTCAACTGTTTACGTGGGGAATTAAGCTACTTGCTTTATTTGTATTGCTGTTGGCAATTGCAATGTGTCTGAAGACTATTCGAAAGTGCTTGACGTACTTTTGTCTTGGCTTATCGGTTGCAATGGTGCTTCGGGTGTGCGCAGAGTATATCTAACGCGCAAACCGCAAGGCGCAGCCAAACAGATCGTGAACTACTCTAATCAAACGATACAAATATCAGTCCCCACGGAGCACATTTCGAACACTATGAAAATGAGAGAGCCCGCAAATTCGCTTATACTCACAAACCTAGATCCCGAGCTACTACATGACACAGGCAAATTGGTGGAGTTGATCTCCTCGCGGCACTTCAATGTGGAGTTAGTTTCGCTTCCAAAATTTGGCCGCATTATCATCATCTGCACCACCAGCTTGGTGGCATCGGCTCTTCGCGATTACTTACAAGAGCATTTAGGTCCGAGGGCCAAGATTTCTTACAGCATGCGGGACAACACACTGAAGCTCTTAGACGATGGTCTGTGGGCACTTAAGTCGCAAGACACAGAGTTTTTAGAGTTGCCACTGGAAGATGGAAGTCGAAGGTTTCTCATACTGCCCCCCTTATCTCCCCAGAATGAATGGGACGATTTCGATAAGGCCGAAGAGGGGCCTAATAAGAAGTCAATCTACTCGCCGGCAGAGTTGTCGCATCTTCTCTGGGACAGATTGGGTGGCTTTGACAGTTCACAAGTACGCAAGTTTCAAGATGATGAAAGTGATGAGTCTGATGCACAGGTGGAGGAGGATACAGCTGAAGTTTATGTGGACATTTCGAAGCAGCCGGAGGTGTTGTTCGAGAATATCAACAACGGGGTACCAGCGATAATCTTGGATAAAGTGAAGAACCGAGACTCTAAGAAACGGCTGATCCCAAAAACAGCAATCCCCCCTCCATTATAATGAACAATTTTTTCGTCTATGCCTTTTTGCTACAATAAACAGTTCTTTTTCGCTACAATACACATCTATAGTAAATGTATGGACTCGCACCATCAAGGGCTGCATGCAGTACCACCGGGTTTTTTTCACTGCGATGAGCCTACTCATCAGCCATACCCAATATCATATATCACAATGGCTAAATCATCCGCTGAGGGTAACTCCGAACTGACCAAAGGAAATGTAGGATCTAGTCAACTTAATACTGGACCTTCTGATTACGTGACAGATGCCCAAACCATCAAGGCTATCGAGGAGTTAAGAAAGTTCGCCCAGCGCAGGGTCGAGACCAAAGACGGAAAGTCCGACTTGTTTGCAGATGAAGACGAAGAGGATCCTTCCAAGCTGGATTTATACCTAAGCTTTAATTTCAAAAAACTTTACTCTCATAGGGCTGGGTTCAAACCGAAAAGCATCCCATTGCCTAAGTCCATCTACAATCAAGACAACCTCAAGACTTGTTTAATTATCAGAGACAACTTCATCACAGAGGAGATTTTAAATGCCATTGAAGATAGTAAAATTCCTACTTTGGCCAAAGTCATCCCCTTCAATGACATAAAGACGGTGTACAACCCGTACGAGAAGCGCGAAGAGCTCATCAACGAATACGACTTCTTTGTGGTGGACGATGCCCTCTTCAGCTCTTTGCCAACCTATATGGGCAAGACTTTCTACACGAGCGACAAGTTCCCCAGAATCGTGCGTGCTACTCAAATCGACAATAAGAAAGAGTTCTCGTTGAGCGGGCTTGAATTCTCCATCAAAAAGGCCTTGACCTCGGCCTCATTCTTGCCGCCATTCTCCAAGGAAATCACCCTCAAAGTAGCATCTCTCAGCCTGTCGTTTTCTCAGGATGAGATCATTGCTAACATAAATGTCGTCTTGAAGTACTTCGACTCATCGGCCTTGACTATGGTGGGTCTTAAACTCCTGGACTCGCCCGTGTTGCCACTTTTCTACACTGACAGAATATACGATGATGCCGACGTACTCGAGAACGTTCCTCAGAATACTGTCACCGAAGAGCCCAAGGACAATGTGCTCACCAAAGCATTGTTGGAGTTGACTGATGAGCAGACCGTCAGTACACTTCTTGGTACACGCAGAGTCAAGCGCTCAGCCAAGGACGCTGGAAGAGTTGTTAAGCCGTAAGAATCATAGATATTATATAAAATGTGTGGTAGCAAGTACAATGAATATTTCGTATGGTATGGGTCAATGTGCACTTCTAATCGTAGGCAGTCAGCAGTGCGCTTGAATCTCATTCTGCACTATGGATTCTACACTAAGAATTCTACAGGATTTTACACTACTATGTGGATTCTAACCCTGGTCTACAATGAGAAGGGTAAGTGACACTATTAAATGAATCAAATCCCATACTAACCTCAGAAACACACCATGCTCTCCGGAGCGGGTCCTCACTCAAGGTCGGAAGAAGCCATGAGTATCGCCAGGACCCCAATGCGCTCTATATTGGCGACTTAAAGGTGCCGAAAGTTTACATCACGGTGAAGGTGGGGCGCGTTGAATCTACCAAGCAAAACCAGAGATCCCCGTTGTCTATTGTTTTCGAATCGAGGTGCACTACCAAAATCAATGGCCTGGTCTACAAGCTTGCCAGCAAAGACTCTCAGGCTTTCGAGAAGATATTCCATGAACACGAACTTCTCCTAGTGGTGAATGCAAACCAGTCAGAACGCATCAAAATCCGTATAGCTTGGGTACCTGTCACGCTATTAGTCTTCTCCAAAAGAGTGCAGTATAATGAGATTGTCCAAGAAAGCCCGTTGGTGCTGAGGGTTTCGGAAATGATAGCCCAGGGAATCGATGTCAGAACAACCACTGATCCCATGCTAGCTCTGCATTACTTGGCCTTGAGTCCTTATGTGGACTACAATCTCCAGATCGCTCTACTGAGAGCTATTCCTATTGTTTCCGAGGCGTGGTGTGACTATGTTACTACACACTTGAACGATGTGGTTGATTGGCTCATCGAGCCTAAACTGGACCTATTTCTTCAGACAGAGAATATGTTTCTGATCCCCGATCCAAGACGGGGCAAGATTCTTGATAACAAGACCGTGGTAATAGATCCAGAGAACGCGACTCCGAAGTCTATCGCGAGACTCAAGACCTGGCTTACATGTTTGGGAGCGGAAGAAATTTTAATGGTTTCTGGTGATTTGGAACATATGAAAAACAAACTCAAAGTACTTCCAGAGTTGCTAGTATTTGTTGCATCCGATAAACGAGAGACTGTGCTCTTTGGGAATGACGTCAATACCCAGGAAACATTATGGCAAGCCGTGACCTTGGTTGATCTGAGTCTTTTGAAGCATTTCAAGACAGAAAAGCTATTCACATCTAAAATGCAAGCTCTGCTTGATGAAAGCCCAAAAAAGCAACGCAGAGTCAGACGCAAAATTGAAAGGGTATCTGATACAGACTTCTTTCTGTTTACACCAATAACGTCGTCCTTGGCTCCTGAAACTGCAGTCCCTGAAGAATCCAGCCTAGATGTTCCTCTGTTCCCCTCGCCAGAAAAGAAGAATAAAGCCGTTGAAGAAACTGCACCATTAGTTGTTTCAAAAGACACGGACTTAGAAAAATTCCCTACTGAGCCGGGTCAGAATTCCAAAATCAATCAGCCAAGTATAGAATTTGAAGCCCAAGACAATTCTGCTGAATATGATGGGCCCGTAACATCGAAGACGAGTTCAACTGATGTTCTGGAAAAGAATTCTCGAACCAGGACTCCGAGTACAGAAGCTCCAAACGAAAGTCTATTTATTGAAGATAGCAGAGATGATAGCGCAGGCAAGATCTTGCCGCAAAAATCTTTTGCCGAAGCAGTCATGTCCACCAAAAAGCTGGCCCTAGGTGACATTAAAGAAGAAACCAAAGCTACAGAGCTCAATAAAGAGGTAACTTCTTGCAAAATCGAGGTTTTTCACCTAAACCCAAAACGAGGAACACCACAGGAAGTAGATTCTTTCAATCCGCTATATAAAGGACGGAAGAACTTCAAGGTATTCCAGAAGAAAGGAAAGACACCAAACTTTGTCACAAGGACTTACATAAGCCTTCAGAACGACGAAAACCGCGTGATATTCAATAATCAACGGGCTGAGCCCTTGAATCCAATCACTCGAAAACTTGACAATGATTTTTCTAATGAAATGCCAACAGTGAAGGGCTTCCAACCAAAGTCAAGTCAATTGTTTGTCGAAGAAGAAGGTTCTGATGATGAATTCGTCGAGTTCCTGCTGACATCTCATATTCGAGTGCAAGATATCAGTAAACATCTGGAGATTCAACCACATGACGGGGTCAATATTAACAAGGATGACAACGATGAAGACGATGATGATGAAGATGACGTTGCCTTTACATTTTCCAAAAGATCTTGAACACCCCTAAAAGTAAAAGACGGCCATAGGTGACTTACGTCTTTCTCTTTTTCAGTATAGACTCGTCGTCCTTAATTTCAGTCAACACGCGCTTGTTTGAGTTTCGTGTACCCGATGATTCTGGTGTATCACTCCCAGTATTGTAGTTTGGAGTCTGAGCTGAGTTGTTATTCAAAAACTCATTCACGTCAAAATCATCTAGGCGATTCAGATCAGGCAGACTGTCCAGTCTTTTCATCTGCTGTTGCTGAAGCTGGTCTTGCTGCTGCTGCTGCCTGCTAGCTAGAGTATGGATCCAGTCCTGTACCTGCAGCAATGCCTGTCCTTGTTTGTAAATATTCTGTTCGAGGCCTAGGAGCAGATTTTCAGATTTGCTAATAGTGTTGGCATTGGGTGTTTTAGGTTGGAACTGCTGCTGGTTGAATGCATTGTTTAATTCGGGGAAAAACTGACTTGGCGAAGGCGCTCCGCTAGTATTGTCGGGATTCATGTACTGCTGATACATCCTAGACGCCGGAGAATTAGGGTCTGAGTTCTTCAATTCCGACGAATTGCGTACAATCTCCTCGATGGATTCTTTGCCAGTGGACAAGTTGGCAGGAGAACTTACCGCCGAATTCGATTTCGGCTGGTGAGCCTGATCCATGAGCATTAACCTTGGTTTCTGTAGCGCCACAGGAGACTGACTGTAACTTGGCAGAGGCAGGGCCCCGTTGAATGTGGAAACTTGATTATTGTTGTAGCCACTATCTTCGACTTCAAATATTTTACCAGCAGCGGAGTTGCCGTAAACAGCAGCGAGAAACTTCATGATCTTCTCGAGCGTTTGAGTCTGGGTTTGATATCGTTCACGCGCCGTTATGCTTTCGGTCCATAGCAATTGATTGTCTTTCCTCATTCTGCGCATATCCTCTAGGATTGCCAACTGGTTCATCTTGATCAGGTCGAGCTCGCCCATGACTAGGTGATAATTCAATTGGTTTGGATCTGGAATTTCCTCGGAGTTTCCTGTTTTGTTCCTGACAATGTTATCGAGTAAGTCCTCTCTTCCTCGTATAAAAAACGGATTCTTGAACTGCAAAATCTCATCTTGGTTTCTATCATCCTTCAATGACCCACTATTAACATCCTGGATCTTGTGCCAGCCATACATGTTCAATTGACGTACAAAAGAAGCAAAGTTGTTATGCTTGAAGTACTTGGGCAATATATTTTTCATGAAATCCTCGCGATGTACCACCTGAAACGTCTCTCCATCATCATTCCATCGTATATAATCGTGGTTAGCTGGGTCGTTGACCATCGACCAAATCTTCATAACGAAAGCAGGTCTAGTTTTTGGACCTTGGGGCTCCTTCTTTTTCTTGCCGCTGGTGATGAGGGGTTGATGTCGAGCACTGGCGAAACTCTGTAAGTAGTCTGACAACGATGTGTCTGTGGGGTTAGTGCTGGTATTTGGAATGACAGACTCTGAAAGCTGAGGTAGCGGCGGAAGCTGAGTAGGCATAATTTTTGTAAGTGTACCGTTGAATTCGTTTTCCGCCTTAGCAGGGTCGGGAAATTCAGTCTTACCGGAAAAATCGGCATGGGCACCAAAATTCGATGGCACCTGGAAATCCTCGGGTTGATTAGGAAGCATACCCGCAGGGTTCACCAGCTTGGCCACCAGGTCAGTGCTCCAGTAGTCGGGAACCAGATGTTCATTGCCGTTTGGCGTGGGGAAATCTAGTGAGTGTATGAAGCTTGGTGTGTCTAGAGTGTCTGGATTGGAATACTCTCCGGAGTCACGGTTGATTACGTGGACGTCTCTATCTTTTTCGGGGTCTGGGTAGGACATTTTAGGGGTGACCACAGCACTTGATGATCCAGCTCGCTTCGGTTGTGATGGATGCGTAATGAATATATGGAATAGTGTACTTAAATAGTGGTGAGAAAAATGATAGAAATGTAGGGGTGTGTAAACCTAGTGAGCAAAGAACATCACGGGACCCACGATCGTTCTCGTGCGGCTGCGCAGGCAAGATATATGAACAATGATCGAGACAGTCATCGGATACTGTAAATTATAGGGGCGATCTATGGATTTACATCAGATTTGACTTGCGAATATTTGATTTGACGGCTTGTTACTACGGCGGGGGTTCATGAAGTACAGAGATGAGAAATGGCATTCTCATCCCGGTAAGCCATGCGTACCAAAAATGTCATCCAACCGGTACCCATTAATAATGCTGTGAGTTTCACAATTTGCACAGAGACATGAGTTGGCTGCACAAGAACACTTGGGCTGCTGTACGGAAAAGTTAGTGGAGTCCAGTCCTTCGCTATCCGGCTCACCTTGAGCAGGTTCATTGACGTTGCAGCCGATAATGCGAGATAAATATGAGGTGTACGAGTCTATGTCTCTCGAGGCCATGTCTATGTTTTTGACTTGAGTTCCCAGAGTGAGTACGAGATTAGAGCCATACTGTGAGTCATTGTTGAGCATTTCGAGTGGATATGGGTGCTCCTTTTTGGGCGCTTGGTGTACCACGCATGATGGACAACTGCAATCTGACAGGCAACTGCAAGTTCCTGGAATAGAACAGGATGGCACTGCAATGGCATGAAATTCTTGATACCCGTTTTCAAGGTTGCCGTCGAGAAGTGGCGAATGCTGGTCTTGCTTCAAAATGCCACAGTTGAGTGTAGGAACATCGAGAGCTGGATCCAACAAGACAGGAAAATTAGGGTCGCCAGAGTTGAGCAGAGGTTGAGCAAAAGAGTCCGAATTCTTGCATTGGCTATCTGTTTTCGAGCTGCAGTGACCGCTATCGGCTTTGTTTTGGCTTGGACCGTTATCCTTGGCAAGGACTTCTGGCACAGAGGTCTGCTGATAATCGAGAGCAGGTTCTTTTGGAAACTGTATATCCATGGTATTCTCCGCTGCAAACTTGAAGTCTGCTGTACGAACTTTTTGTTGTTCCTTTGCAGCCAACCTCTTATCAAGAAACGACCGCAAAATTTTTTTCTTCAGTACTTTGCCCTCGTTGCACTCGCAGCCTTTCTTCATTCGGGAGGATCCACTGGGACAGCATGAAGTGGTGTTTACGAAATCCTGAGGGCCCACCGTTCTTTGCAAGGAAGCTTCGTTGTTGGCAACGTAAGGCCCTACAATTTGACCATTGTTCAAGTTGATGACATGTTTTCCCGAAGTCTTTAAGATTATCACTGGAGTGTCTTTGCACTTTGTCTTGACACTTGTATCTTCCTCCACCTCCTGAGCAAACACGGCTATTCTGTAATCCTTGTTTCCCTCTGGAAATAGTAGGTTAGGCCTACCCTTTGAACGCACCTGAAGTAACGGCCGCATGTGATGTCGGCAGAGGCTAGAGCGGTGGCCTCTAATGCACTCCAGACAGGAATACTTGGTGTCATTTATTAGGATCATTGCAAAACAGAGTTGGAAAGACGCTCATCATCTGAAGAAAAGGGCCCGTTTTCCATACAATGAGCAAATAAATCGTCGCATAGGCGTAGCTATGTATGCACACCGTACAGACGATTAGGATAACTGATATAACGAGAAGCGAGTACAAAAAATACAATTGAGTTTTCCAGCGATGCTTTCTAATTATTTATTTAAAGAGATACATCCAATTTAAGAGATTTCATGGCACTCATGTCTCATCTTTCAATCTTTCTGACATGTCCAAGTATGACTCAACGATTCGAATGCACTACCTGGATGCACTCCACATTATGCTAGAGATGGCTAGATTTTTAGTAAACAATGCGGCCTAAGATTCGGTCATGCGGTGCTCTATTTGGTAACATGGGATTTATGATCATGTAATACCAGGAGATTTCCTTTAAAATCTTTGTATGTAATCTGCATACTTGCAATAATTCTGAAGGTGAAGTTGGTCCTGAGCGGGAATCTGTTATCCTGTATGTGGTCTAACACTTAGTGGTTATGCTTAGAGTTGGCAATTCTCGGGCAATAAGTTACGTGAACATATGTACCACAAGCTTCTATTTTACTTTTATCGTCTAGACTTGACTGACACTCAGTCGTATTTTAAAATCCAAAACCCAGGAATCTCCTCTCTGTATCTTGAAAGTCAGAGTCACTAGACCGTCGCGATCGATGGTTGAGCCCTACCTCCAGGAAAAAATCCTTCGCGAATCTATATGATCGGCCCATGCTAAGGACGCTAACTCAAAAGAAAACTATGTCTACCGTTCAAAATTGGCCTGCCAATAAAGTTAGAGCCACGTTTATTGAGTATTTTCAAGGCCTCAAACATACCTACGTTCCGTCGTCGTCCGTGGTGCCTCATAATGACCCCACCTTACTCTTTGCCAATGCTGGTATGAACCAGTACAAACCCATCTTCTTGGGAACTGTGGACCCTTCCTCCGATTTCGCCACGTTAAAGAGTGCTGTCAACTCGCAAAAGTGTATCAGAGCCGGTGGTAAGCACAATGACTTGGACGATGTGGGAAAGGATTCCTACCACCACACATTCTTCGAAATGTTGGGAAACTGGTCCTTCGGTGACTACTTCAAGAAGGAAGCCATTTCCTACGCCTGGACCTTATTGACGAAAGTGTACGGTTTAGACCCCAACAGAATGTACGTGACTTACTTTGAGGGTGACGAGAAGAATGGTTTGTCCCCAGACTTGGAAGCTAAACAGTTCTGGTTGGACGTCGGTGTTCCCGAAGATCACATTTTGAGTGGAAACGCCGAAGACAATTTCTGGGAGATGGGTGACCAAGGTCCTTGTGGTCCTTGCTCTGAAATCCATTACGACAGAATCGGCGGAAGAAATGCCTCTTCTTTGGTCAATATGGACGACCCGAACGTGTTGGAAATCTGGAACATCGTGTTCATTCAATACAATAGAGAAGCTGATTCCAGCTTGAAACCTTTGCCAAACAAGCACATTGATACCGGAATGGGCTTTGAGCGTTTGGTTTCTATTCTTCAAGATCGTTCCTCCAACTACGACACTGACGTGTTCACTCCCATCTTTGAAAAAATCAGAGACATCACCGGAGTCAGACCCTACAGCGGAAAATTTGGAGCTGAGGATTTCGACGGTATCGATACTGCTTACAGAGTGATTGCAGACCACGTCAGAACCTTAACGTTTGCTATCTGTGATGGTGGTATTCCAAACAATGAGGGTAGAGGTTATGTTTTGAGAAGAATCTTAAGAAGAGGTGCCCGTTACGTGCGCAAGTACATGAACTACCCTATTGGATCTTTCTTCCAGCAATTGGTGGATGTCGTTATACAGGAAAACTCTCACATCTTTCCCGAGCTTAAAAATGGCTCTGAGGATTTGAAGGAGATCTTGGTTGAGGAAGAAGTTTCTTTCGCCAAGACTTTAGAGAGAGGTGAAAAGTTGTTTGAGAAATACGCAATAATCTGCTCGAAAACTCCTGAACAAACCTTGCCTGGAAACATCGTTTGGAGATTGTATGACACATATGGCTTCCCTGTTGATTTGACCAGATTAATGGCTGAAGAAGCAGGCTTAAAAATCGATGAGGAAGGTTTTGAACAAGCCAAGGCTGCCTCTAGAGAAGCTTCGAAGGCCTCCAACTCCAAGAGTGCTAACAACACAATCAAGTTGGATGTTCATGCATTGTCTGAGTTGGACTCTAACGACGCTGTGAAGCCAACCGATGACTCATTCAAGTACGCCAGTGACAATACCACATCCAAAATCGTTGCCTTGTTTGATGGTTCCAAGTTCGTCGACTCCATCTCCGAAGCTGGACAACAATACGGTATCATCTTAGACAAGACCCCATTCTATGCCGAGCAAGGTGGTCAGGAGTACGACACTGGAAGCTTGGTTATTGATGGTTCTGCTGAGTTCAATGTGCAGAATGTTCAGCAATACGCTGGCTACGTGCTTCATGTGGGAACTTTAGCTGAAGGTACCTTGAACTTGAAGGATGAGATTATCGCAACATACAACGAGTTGAGAAGATGGCCCATTAGAAATAATCACACCGGTACTCATGTTTTGAACTTGGCCTTGAGAGAGGTTTTGGGAGATGGTATCGAACAAAAAGGTTCTTTGGTTGCTCCAGAAAAATTGAGATTTGATTTTTCATTTAAGCAAGCCCTTTCTCCAAGCGAACTTGAAAAAGTCGAGACTTGTGTCAACGATAATATCAAGGCCAACAAGGCAGTGTTTGCCAAAGAAGTTTCCTTGACTGAAGCCAAGGAAATTAACGGAGTCAGAGCCGTTTTTGGCGAGACTTACCCAGATCCTGTGAGGGTTGTGTCTATCGGTGTTCCAGTTGAAGACTTGTTGAGCAACCCAAAAAACGAGGAATGGCACAAGCTTTCTATTGAGTTCTGCGGTGGAACTCATGCCAGTAAGACTGGTGACATCAAAGATATGGTCATTATCGAGGAGTCTGGAATTGCTAAAGGTGTAAGAAGAATTGTCGCTGTGACCGGCCATGAGGCACACGAAGTCCAAAGAATTGCCAAAGATTTCGAAGCTGAATTGAGTAAAGCAGAAAAGTTGCCTCATGGCGCTGAGAAGGAACAAAAGACCAAAGAATTGGGTGTTGCCTTGAAGAAGCTCAACATCTCTGTTTTGGACAAGAGCAAGTTGAACGGACAATTCAACAAGATTGACAAGTCTATCAAAGACAATTTGAAAGCTAAGCAAAAAGAGGAATCCAAGAAAACTCTTGATGTTGTCAATGCTTGGTTGAAGGATGAGGAGCTTTCGAAGAAACCTTTCTTTGTTGCTCACGTTCCCATTGACGCCAACGCCAAGGCTATCACTGAAGCTATTAACGTTGTCAAGAAGCAAGAGAAGACCAAATCTCTTTACTTGATCACTGGCTCCAGCGGAAAGGTTGCCCACGGCTGCTACATCTCTGATGAGGCAATTAGCAAAGGGGTAGATGCCAATGCTTTGGCCAAGGCTGTGAGCGAGCACATTGGTGGAAAGGCAGGTGGAAAGGGTAATGTTGTCCAAGGAATGGGAGACAAGCCCGAGGGCATTGAGCAAGCAGTTGACGAAGTCACCAAGCTTTTGGCAGAGAAGTTATAGTCATATAATCGTAAACAGATAAATATTTTAGCTATTTTTGGGTCTTTCAGACATTTTCAGAGGGTTTTTGTGTAGACATGAGGTCCTCTTCAATGGCTGAAATTTCCTGTGCTCCTTCTCCGATATTTGCAATCACCTCTGCCACGATCTGTCTATGTTCTTCAGTACTAACAGACTCATCTGCGATTATGCTAATAGTCACAGTCTTCCATTCAAAATGTGGATAGGAACCTAGTTTCATCTTTCCCACGCCGTACTTGTCATTGCATTTCTTTTGAAGATCACTTAAGAACGGAGCCAAATTGCTCTCACTTTCCGTCGTTTTTACAAAGAAACGACGATAATTCATTGCGAGTACTCGACTCTTCACCGAATCGCCCAATCCCAGCAAGAGTTTCTTGAACAATTGAGGCACGCCGGGCAAAATGTACACCTGGTTGTCGATACCAACGATAGGCACCCATAGGCTCTGATCAGTGAAAATCTTCAGCACAGAGACTTTGGCGGATTCCTGTGGAATAGTTGCCATCCGATAAAATGCATCTCTCTGGGGTTTTTGCAATCCCTGCAAGTATGACCCTCTTAACTTGTTCATCTTCTCCACTGTCTCGCTGTCTAGAGCACACGGCACATGGAAAGCCTCAGCCAAAGATTCGTAGGTTATATCATCATGAGTAGATCCAATTCCGCCACTCGTGACAATAAAATCACAGTCTTCGCGGCGGAGGATTTGCAAGGAGTTGATTATATCATCCTTGTCGTCCCCACAGACAATTGTCTTCTTGAGAGGTATGGCGAGCTCGTTAAAACAGAACTTGGCAAACTCGAACAGATTTGTATCTAGTATTTTGCCATTCAACACCTCATCTCCAATTATTAGGCATCCAGCCGAACGAATCTGTCTTGTCATGGCTGAGAATTGCCTGATCATAAGTGAGTTGTCTTATATAAACACAGAGCAAGGTATGGACTGGGTGCGTAACCCATTATGCACGATTTAGATAGATCAGCTCTATTCGGTGCGGGTATGCTATCTAGGAGTCAATTGAAAGCTTCAAATTGCGGGTGCTAATCTCTTATGATTTGGAAAAGTCTACAAAATAACCAATCATTTCTGTTTTTAGCGTAACTAAATTTTGCTCCTCGGTTGACCGTGATTGCGTGATCAATTTGAAAGATTTCTGACGTTGCGCTACTGAAATGTGAACAAGCCTAGAGATATTCCAGATTACAAGAAAGAAAAAAATATAATTTAGAATCACCGGGAATTCTCCTGTCAGCAACTTGACTAAAAAATATTTTGTAATGCCTTATTCCTTAATTATAACTTTAATTATAGCATTGTCGTAAGGCAATCTCCACATATGGTGCACTCAGTACTCGTGCTCTCCTAGCAGATGCAAACCACAGCGTCGTGTGCAGTAATCGTGAGTTCGCACGTGGGGCTGGACCCTTCGCCCATATCCCTTCTCGGCCCCTAATCTGCCACCGGCGCGCATCTTTGTTCTTGGATTTAGCACGACGTCCTCAGCGCTTTGTAATCAGAAAAATCCCCTCGCAATCCTCCCTACTGGTACTCCCCTGTCCACATCCCCGTTAGTGAACCCGTGGAAATCGCCAGCTTTTTGAAGGTCTCTTACTTTTTCCGTTAAAAAACTACCTACTATGGGAAATAACCCGTCCAAAAATGACCCCCTACCGAATATCCTGAACAAGAAGAGTTCGGGCACAACGTCCGAGCCAGTCGCTGGAGACATTGACTCGGAGGAGAAGTCTCTGTCGGCGCTATCTAGGCCTACCGGAAACGGTAGTCACACTTTTACAAAATCCCTAGCTCATCTCTCTTTGAATGACACCCAAGTTCCTACTTTGGAAGCCAAGTCCAACCCGAAGTCTACCCCTGCCAAGAATATTCCTAAACGTCGCAGCTCTTACGCTTCTGACTTAGATATTGATGTGTCTTCTGCCGCTGCATTGTCGTATAGTGGTCAAAGCTACCCTCAAAGCTCACCTACAAAGTGGAAGATATCTCCGAACTCTTTAGCCGGTAACTTTTATGGCTCTTCTGCTGACAGTCAAAGGAGTGATCACTTGTCAGTTTCTCCTCTTTTTACCGCCAGTGAGAAGGATACTAGCCTGGTTCTGTCGGTATACTCAGTACCAAACTCTCCAAACTACGTTAAGGGATCGGTTAACTCCTTCATCCCTCACACTGATGGCTCTTTGGATCCTATCGTGGAGTCTTCTACTGAATCTACTCCAGAGCCGAAGGTCGCGACTACTAATGCTATACCTAAAAGTTCTTATTTGAAGGCAACGAAAAAAGAAGAATCTCCTGATTCTTCTGTGTCCTTGTCTCCGCCTTTGATTCCTCAAGCAAAGAAGCTCGATTTTGATTTGGACAGCATTATTGATCGTTTGCTCGCTGCCGGTCAAGCAGGACTGAAAAAAAGTAGCAGAAAGAGCAAAGACAAGTTGCCATTAACAAGTCAGGAGATTAAGTCGGTATTATCTAAGTCCCGCTCTATTTTTTTGGACCAGCCCACGCTACTCAAACTTTCACCGCCAGTTAAGATTGTTGGGGACATTCATGGTCAGTTTTATGACTTGATCAGAATCTTTAATTCTTGCGGGTATCCCCCTTACACAAACTACTTATTCTTGGGTGACTACGTGGACAGAGGTTACAAATCACTAGAATCCATCTTGCTCTTATTGTGCTACAAAATCAAGTATCCAGAGAATTTCTTTATGTTGAGAGGAAATCACGAATCAGCCAATATCACCAAAATCTATGGCTTTTATGATGAGTGTAAAAGACGCTTACCTGTGATATCCGGTTCTCATAAGTTATGGAAAAACTTCATTGATGTGTTCAATAGTTTGCCTATTGCTGCCACAATTAATGACAAGATCTTTTGTATACACGGTGGTTTGTCGCCAGACCTTCTCAGCCTCAAGCAAATTGAGCAAATCCAAAGGCCTACCGACATTCCTGATAAGGGCCTTCTAGCAGACCTTCTATGGTCAGATCCCGATCCTCTGATTCGTTCTTTTTCGCTCCATAATTGGCCGAAGAATGATCGGGGTGTTTCTTACTGCTTTGGAAAGAAGCACGTTGATTACTTCTTATCAAACTTCAACATGGACTTGATAGTCCGTGGTCATATGGTTGTTGAGGATGGCTATGAATTTTTCAATAAGAGAAAGTTGGTTACTGTTTTTCTGGCTCCAAACTATTGTGGAGACTTCAAAAACTATGGTGCAATCATGAGTGTTGATAAAACCTTATGTTGCTCGTTTGAATTGCTCAAACCCCAGTAGCACCTGTTCTGTTGGTTTTTTGCTAAACTGAATTCAAAGATGAGATGAACTAACCATTTATCTTACGAACCTTGATGAACTTTTATTCTATGAAGCTACAATCCTTTAGTGTGCTTCCCATTTGCTATTAAATAAAATCCGTTGTTTTTTCTTTATGTGGTGATATTTCTCTGGTAAAGCGCTCAAACCATGTGTAACCTAAACAGTATAAGAATCTAGTTATGCATGGAAACATTTACAACAAACTAGATATCTGCTATGGTATAGACTGTGTTGTTTTGTTCGGTCACGTTCTTGCCCATCAAACTGATTAGCTGTCTATAATATAGATCGAGCACCTCTTTAGAATATTTGATCGAAGTCTGCGTGGGCAGAATTTGTTTTGCAGGAACGACTTTCCAATCCACACGATCCAAGAAATCAAGCTCAAGGCAATTCAATTCTGTTAATGCCACCCCACCAACTTTGGCATAATGATCATTTGTATAGAAGAAATCCTCAAGTGACTTTTGCGCAATCATTGTGGCTACCAACAAGAACCTATGCACTGTCCATGAGTTTAGCGTAAAGTAAGGCTGGAAGTTGTGGGACAATAAATCAATGTAGTAGATGGTAGTGAGAAGAGTTGTTTGAGTGAAGTGATTGAACTTTGTTAGCCTGTTCAAGTAGGTGCTGATGGAGAGTGCGGGCGGTGTTCTCGAATGATATCTTGTGAGTAACTTCTTGTCCTCTATTTGTGTGATCTTATCGGCGTCCGTCCTGGATGGATTGGCCACTGGGAGGGGTACGCTGCGATCGTTCAAGGTGATGAGAGAGTGGATCATTCTGGTCATAATGTCAATAAGGTCAGTGGGAGAGCACTCAATGAATTGCAAAGGAAGCACCTTAGTGATCACTTCAGGGTGCACTTTCTTCGGTACACTTTGCGTAGAGGCTTCACTGCTAATCTGCCGGCGCCGCCTGGATTGTGATGTAGGACTCTTCTCGGAGGCCTCGGAGTCGTTTTTTTCTGAAGAAACGGCTGATGCAAGAGGAGAAGCCTGCTTCTCTGATCCCGAGGGGTCTGGTTTCAGACTCAGTGATGAACCTAGTGATGCTTTGGAGTCAATCTTTCGCACATTAAGGTACTTCTGGTAATAGTCATAGCTTTGGATATGTTGCAGTTTGTTTATGGCAGAAAAGTAAACTTCATGATTATTTTTCGTTATGGGCTTCATGTACTGGGCCAAGAACGGGTCTATCGATACCTTAGAATCATCTCGATCCTTAGGTATCTGCAGCCGTGGGGCCAGAAGCGAGGGCGATATTCGGGTAGGAATATCTGAATTTTCTATAGATGTAACGGATCCTGCAGCTGACATGGAATCTGTATGAGAGGATGGATTTGTACTCATATGATGATATAGACACCCATATGATAACCGGATAGAAGTATCAAGGAACTAAATGATTCTGGCAGAGAATGAATTCCGTGTGGTACTTCAGCTATGTGGTTGTTTTCCGGATGGAACTAGGAAAATAGGACACAGTGGTGCAGTCTTTTAGGGACAAAGTGTTGAAAAAAGCCCGCCAGTAGCTTTAACTGCGTGGTGCGTCCTATTGAAAATTCTTGGTCAGATTGTGCTAGTGTTGATGCAGGATACAAGCACAGCAAATCTTCAAAGATGCTTCAAAATGAGCAAGCGGCTCGAGCAGACATCTATCAGCTTGAAAAAGCTGGTGGATCTAATCTATGGTCTCCAAATTGGGAGCAGACGAAGAGAAATTTTGCGGATGACCAGAGTAGCCAAGTAGCTAATAATGTGTGGAAGCGCGGCGTGCAGTGTGTGGGAATCTTCTGCAATATATGCGAATGCGTGCTCCACGTCGCACGAATGAAATTGGCACACGTGCAACCACATTTAGCACGTTTTCGCACACAGGCATTCTTGCGTGAGAAAAGGAGGAGAAATGCTTTGAGGTCGGGGATAATCTCGAATAAGGTGTGGAGGCAACCTGAGGTGAAGCGCGACTAGCTTCGAGAAGTTCTTAGTTGCTTGAAATTAAGCTCAAAATTTTCTTTGTTTATAGGTTGTAGTGTGCCTGACCTCCGCCGCCACATTTCTGATATATACCGATGCTGTGATGACTCGCTTATCTTTTATTCCTTGCATTGCTTGCATTAATTACATGTTCCTTGCCGTCACGTTTGAAGCGTGTAAACTTGCACCCTTGTTCTTTGCGTTGCCTAGTCTGCGTACAGCGGTGGCTGCCGAAGGCCTAGCTCCTTTTGTAGGCGAATACTCAATTTGTTACTTCCTGGAGGTATTCTGGTGCCACATTTTTTTAGCTTCATATCGTATATCTGAAGCACAGCCTCTATCTCAGATACTGGATTGCCTGCAATTTTATTAGTCTTCACCTTTCTGAGCCCCACTGGCTTATGCGTAACTGCCTTTTTGATTCTACGGCTTGTCATTGGATAGCCACCTTGCCTCAATGGCAGATTTATGGAGTTAAACGATTGAGCAGGCAGTTTTGGCGGGTTTCCAAAGCTTTCCTGACCAAACACTAGCTCCTGGAACTCCTGTTTTATGTCGACTTCAGATTTGACCGGCACTTCTCTACTCAACGAGATTTCTCTCTCGAAAGTGCCAATAAAACCAGTCACTTCAACAATAAGCTTTCCACTCGGAAATTTGAGCGTCTTTCCGTCAGCAAAGGCACCGCTATTAATAGGGTTCTTCGACTCGTGCGGATAAAACTCCGTTGCAACGAGCACATTGTCATCACTGTGGATCTCCATCCTGCGGTTGAACTCATAGTACTTCATTCTGCCATCACTCCATCTTTTCTCTTTCTGCACTACTCTAGTAGAGTAAAGGATCTCATACTCATGGACCACTGACTTGAGGGACATGTATGCGACAGCTACACCGTGCGAGTTTCTCGCCTTGATGCTGCAGAAGCCTCACGCTGCAAGTTGATTCGTGCTACATATATAAGTAGGCCCAGTATATTATACACTTCAGCAATGTTTTTCTTTAGCCTTTACGATAAAAGTTCTTTGAAGTGCTCAATTGCTTCATCTATGACATAAAATGACTCTTGAAGATCTTAATTGTCTATGTACATGATCAATCACGGGTTATAAAATGGCAACCCCAAAGCACTCAACAAGGTTCTTGCGGCCTCGTCAGTCCTGGCAGAGGTCACAAAAGTGATGTGGAATCCAAAAAGATTTGGGTACAATTCCTGGAAGTTCTCAATCTCAGGAAAGTATTTCACATCTTCGGGATCTAACCCAAAAGATACATTTCCGTTGCCATCACCGGAGGTGTTTTTGATACCTTTAAAGGTTCTGATTCTTGGAAGAACTAACTCAGTCAATGTTGTTAAGAACTGTGTCATGTCTCTACCATCTAACTCGACTTTACATCCACAAGGTTTTCCTTCTCTGACTTTCCAGGGGAGAATGTTGGATCTATTGTATAGCTGCTTTGGCTTTTTGTTGGTAATTTGTGCCAACTGCAATCTAGCAGATATGTTGAGCCAAGGGTATTCCAATGCCTCTTTGCTGTATAAATTAAGTTTGATTGACGTAAGCTCGGGGATGTTGTCGAAATTGATGGGTTTGATATCCTTGGTAGCACGGCCGGTACCCTTTGGTTTTTTCAACGTACGATATAAGGAGTATGGCGAGTCGTGTTTCCAATCTCTCAACTTGTTGCCCTCAATCGTTTCGGCATCATGTTCATAGAAATGTAAAAGCAAGTCGCTCTGCAATGTGTTTTTGTAGTGGTCTGCAAGTCTGTCCTGGCAGATTTCTGTTGGTTTATATCCCACAGACTCGATGTCATCCTTGGGCAACAACAACGGCTGATACTTTCGGGATAATGCTGCTTTTTTGATCTCGACCAAGTGGTGCACGGGGCTAACACTGGAGTAGGACTTGGCTTTGGCGCCGTGGCTAGAAAACAAACGGGTCCACTGCTTGTTCATCTTGGCGGTCTATTACCTCAAGTGAAAAAGTTGATGTGAGAAAAACCTGTGCGAATGAGGGAAAAGGTTTAAAAAATGTGCGCTCAGGATCTATTCCATTAAAACTCCAGACTTTGTATTAAAAATGGCTTCTGCTGATTTAAAAGAACTTTCACGTACTCAATGAACAAATATCTTTTGCATATCTGTTATTCGCTCTAATACTACCCACATCTTACAATAAGATAGGGACACCCGTGCACCCTTATTCATACATGATACCTAGCTCACACCCTTCTCACACCCTTCTCACACCCTTCTCACACCCTTCTCACACCATTCTCACACCATTCTCTCACACCATCATCTCACACCATGCGGTTTGGCCTATATCTGCCACCAGTACAGACAGAAATACTTCCGGTTTTGCCAAAAGTTTCATCTCCATCTGATAAGCATGCAGAGTCAGTATTTCATGTGTTCAATGACTCTCTCCTCAAATTGGAAAGGCTCCAAACACATGACATGAAGGAGCAGAGCATGCGGAATTCGGAACTTGTAAACAATTTGTCTCGCCAGGCAGAAGAACAGGCAACATTCTCAATGCAGGTCTTACAAGCTCAGCTTACGGAAGATTTAGATGTCATGAAATCGGAGTATGAAGACTATTTGGAGATGCTAAGGAAGAAGGCCGAAGCAGAAGAAAAAGAACGTGAGCGTTTGCGAAAACTTGAAGAAGAAAGGCAAAGGGCTGTGGAAGAAGAAAAGCGCAGGGTCGCTGAAGAACAAAAAAGAAGAGCAGCAGAAGAAGCCAGAAAAAAAGCTGAGGAGGCAGAAAAGAAGCGTGCAGCAGAAGCTAAGATTGCTGAAGAAAAAGCCCGGGCAGCAGCGGAATTAAAGAAACGTGCTGAAGAAGAACAAAAGCGCCTTCAACAAGAGGCGGCTAAAAAGAGGCTGAAAGGTATGACGCTTCAGGCTCAGATTCAAAAAACTCTTCTTACTCATCATGACAATATCAAACAGATCAAGGATAATGTTGTTGGTGCTCTTGACCAAGACAAACTGTTAAAGAAGGAAATGAACACTATCAAGAGAAAAATCAACGTGAAGCTAGGCCAATTGTCTACTTCGGAAAGCCAGGCCAAATCCATTTCTCGAGACATCGTTTCTCTTGTGGATTCTGTCTTACCAGGCTCTTTGCAATATCACTGGCTACTTAATTTCATTGCAAAGGCGCTAGTATCGCAAGCAGAAACAGAAGTCACGGTTAAAGCATCTGCAGCTGTTCCTCTTGCTTTCATCGCCGCGTCTTTGTTATACACTTACAATGAATTTGACTATTACTTGCTGGCGCGTCTAGTCAAGAAATGTTGCTTTGTGATTGGGTACACCGGAAGCATTGAAAGTGAGAATGGGCGATTAAGAATGGGGTGGAAACGAGGGGGTGATAATAAGTGGGAGAGCGAGGTGAAGTATGAAGAACGTGTGGCGGGAATTCTTTCTGTTTGGGCAGCGATGACGAGATTCATAGATACTCAGGAATATCTGCTTTTCAATTGGGAGGCACATTGGAAATTTTTGGCCCGAATTCTTAACACTGACAAAGAGCTTCTTGGAGACGTGCATTATTTTATTGTGAGTAACTGGTGGGAAGCCGCAGCAAGGTCTTTTCATAAGAGGTACGGAAAGCAAGCAGTCAAGTTGTTGAACCTTGCCACTCAAGACTGGGCAGCATTTGGGGTTTCTAAGAGTTTTGGCGCTGCAAGCAGATTGCAGGTTCTTGGTGAGGATTTTCAAACAAGAAAAAAGTTCAACTCCTTGAAAAATATGGAATACTAATTACATTTGATGTCATTGCTATGGGACATCGAACATCATGTTTCCATGAATCTCATTTAATTATGTATCAGGAGAAAGACGAATCCGAATTCGGGTCGCTTTCACTTTCCGAGCTATCCAGAGGAAGCTCGTAGTTCACCTGTTTTTTGACTCGCTTGCTAGCTCTTGTTGCGGCTTGTGGTTTCGCTTGAGCTCGCTTTTTGGGTGCGGCTTTCTTTTTAGGTGTTCTAGTTCTCTTCACTGAGTTGCCGGGTGTTTTCTGGATACCTGCGTTTGGCTTATGAGTAGGAGCTTTTCTTATAAGCTTACGCAACTCAATTTGTAGGTCATCAGGAATGTACACATTGGAGATGAATTTCTGAGCCTCGTTGTAGTCTGCCATTGGAGAAAATAAATCGCTAGGGAGGTTTATTTTTCCAGGCCATGTCTGGATATTCCATCCCTTGGAATCCGCCATCTCTTTGATAGAAAGTTGAAACAATTCCGCAATTCTGTAAATTCCCAATGTAGATGGCAGTAAAACTTCTTCCTCGTAAACTGAAGAGTCCAAATTTGCATCCCGATATTGTTTCACTCTACTAGCCAAGTAGTATAACAAAGAAACGTTCACGTCGCTGGCAATTGTCTCCAAGAACATAAAAACATACCTGAGCGCATACGAATATGCTTTGATTTGGTTCCCGGCGTCAGATTCATCCGAAACAAGACTATCGAAACGTTCATCGTGGGCAATAATGTAGATGAGCCTCACGATAGATCTTTCGACGAGGGTGTCGTTTTTTGCCTCCATATGTCTGTGCTTTGACCTAATCCATGTTTGAGCACTAGACTTGAGCATAATCTCTGGCTCGTGGCCCATCAAGAAAAGCAAAGGAATGAATCGGTCTGGCATATCCGTATTGTTGAGATAGTTTTGTAGTTTGGCCAAGAATCCTTTTCTCACCTCTGCCTGCTCATGGTGAAGCAATACCCCCATTTTCATAATGGCGTTGTTATCAACAAGAGAATTGAAATCTGAGAACTTTGCAAGCTTCAAGAGTAGGAATCCACATTGTAATTGGAGCCTCAGCCTATAAGAAACAGGGGTGGTAATAGCTGACTTGGTGATCTCGCCATTATTTGTGATGATGCTGCAAAGAAGCTTAATTGGCTTCTCAGCTGCAGCCACAAGGTATTGCTTGTCGGTGTCCAAGATTGCTGAGCCTCTGAGTCTATTGACAACAAGACGGAGCGATATCAATTTCTCAAGAAGGAGAGGGTGGCTCTCTAATTCATTATCGTTGATCCAAGTGATGTTCTTCAATTCCTGGACTTCAGAGAGGGTATGTCTGTTCTTCCTCAATACCTGCTCAATTATTACATCGTTGATATCCTTTGAATGTTGAGCAAGAGCGTGAGGGTCTATCTTGTAGACTTCAGCTATGACAGAGAGATGGATGAGAAAGTTTGGCAGTGTCACACTTAAAGGTAGAATGGTTTCCAAGATTCTCGAAATTATCAACTCTTTGTACTCGTAGCATCCAAGTATCTTGAGGCAATACTTACCCTTTAAAGGACTTTCGGTTGTTGAGATGTGCATCACAGCCTCACGGAAATCTGCATCATCCGGGATGTTCTCCGGGAATTTTTTCACAAAATGGTAGAAAGACAGCAAGAACGACGTATTCAAGTCTTGTCCTTTTGTTGTCATAATGATACTAGTCAAGGAATCTAAGTGATTTTTGAAAACACCCGGAAAATAGACTGAAATATGACTGATGAGTTTATCTGCAATGGACACAAACTCTGAGCCTGCATCTCGTGAAAGCCTAATCAACTCTTTGATATTTGACTTGTTGAAAAGGATACTGGAAGATCTATAAAGCAAGATTTTCATGTTCGAAACCATATCTGATGTGGTAGTCGAAACTTTGGCGCCTCGCATATTCAAAGCCTTCGGATCACTTAGCTTTGAAAGCAATTCTTTAATGGAATTTTTCACGGTCTTGTATTCCAGTTGCGAATTGATGCAGTTTTTCAACAAATTAATCAATCTGAGGTTCTTTGACTTTATAAGCGCATCAAAGCACTCATAGGTATTGAGGCCCACAGGAAACTTCATCGACAACCATTGAATGAGCTTGTCTATTCTTATTGTCAAATTATCGGGTTCTTTCAGGAGCTCAATATTCTCCTTTTCTTGGATCTCATTATTACTTGAAGCAGTATACTCTTCAGCAAAGTCAATGAATTTGATGAGCACATCAACCAATTTCTTCTGACGCTTCGAAATGGCAACAAATGCTATCCAGCCTTTCTCGCTCAAGCAGTTGCAAAAGCGGCACAATCTTGCGACCCGCATCTCAGGGTCATCCTGGAAGGGAAGGAGTTTTTCGAACAAAACAATATCCACTGCTGTTGTAATCAGATTGTCGTTGATATAATTCAATTCCAAGATTTTGCTTGGAATATCATGGGAAATCAACTTTTCTATTTCCTTGATCTCTTCACTATTCAAGTTTCCGAAATCAGCAATTCGATTATCCAAGATGGTCTCCATGTAGTTGTTGTAAATATCCGCCAATACCATAATTGCTTTGTTTCTGATATCAGAGTGCTTTTCTCGTATTAGCAGAAGCAAGGAATCAAGATTTTGTGTCGTTAATACCCTATTGGTGATATTCTGGAATGAAAGTGCTTCGATAGCTTTGCATGCCGAAAACCTTACTTTCTCGTTCGAGTCCATCAAGCATTTTGAGAGTCCTTTACAGACTTCAGCTGAAATCTCAGTAGTAGTGTTCTGAGACAAAATTGCCGGGGCTTGATCGACCCATTTTGATCTCACTGTTGGAGAGGAGTCTGAGAACTTTTTCAACCAATTGGCCCAGGTTGTTTTATGGTTGTTAACGAAAGTAACTGCGGGGATTTCTGCCTGGTTTCGAGAATGGGAACACACCATTTGCCCGACAGTGGCAGTGGCCAAAGAACGGATTTTTTCGTCATCTGAATTTAGCTCGTCACTGATAAGACCCATGACTGAACCAAGAAGCTCAGGAACATGCATCCAGATGTGGATAGAAGAGGTATGTATTTTTTCTAATGCCTTGAACGAAGATGCGTAGTCCACTTCGCCATCCTCTGTTGATTTCACACTATCATCAAGCATTTCAGAGAACATCTGCGCCACCTGGCGAGACATTTTGTCAGCATTTGCCTCGCAGACCGTTGAGGAAAAGATGAATGCTGTATTGGAAATGTTGGATGTCTCATTAATGAGTTTAGAAGCAGAGCTAGTCGTGAGCTTCTTGACCACTAAAGTCGCCACATTCAGAGGAATCTGATCAGCCTCGGAGATGATCTCAGCGAGCATCTCTGAAGCAAGATGCTCCAACGCAGAAGGTAAGCCTTTAGATGCCACGTTGTACATTGTTTCGAACATTAAAGAAATCAATTCTTGAGCATCTGGCAATTCCGTCACTAAAATCACTGACCTAACCTCAACTAAACGCTTCAACACGTGACATTGCTGAAAATAGTAGGGATTTTCTGCATCCCAAAGATGGGAGAATTGATCAAAAAAGGCTTTGAAGATCCGAGAGAGGGCGTCATCTTCCAAAGGTGCCTCAGGTGCGTATAGTCGTAAAATATCAGTCAAAGCACAACATGCGTAGGCCCGAATCCCCACATTTCTGTGTTGGATCAACTTGGTGTTGGCAAGATCCCTCGCAAGCTGCTTATACTTGGAAAGATCCGCGTCATTCTGGTCCATGCCTGATAACTCATCCGCGATCCCCTGTAGCCTTGCAAGTAGTTCCTTAGTTGCAATCGGCTTACTTAGTGTAGAGATGATGCTTGGAAAATTCGAAAGCCCCGTAGACATTTTTTGCTCCAGAATGTCAGTCTGTAAGGTACTCTTCTGAAGTATAGGTGTTGAGATCGGAAGGGCAAATGTTTATGCTATTACCCAGGTGAGACGCGCGCCATAAGACGCGGATCAGCACGCGGGGTGTAAGAGAGGTGCCATAAACTGAGACAGAATTTGGAATGTTTTGCCCT
>VATE01000002.1:30020-174222 GCA_008065195.1 Metschnikowia amazonensis | reverse complement strand
TTTTTTTTTTTTTTTTTTTTTTTTTTTTTTTTTTTGCCTCTATTTATATCCTTTGGGTATACGTGGCCCTATTATCGGCTAAAGTGCAAATGTACACTTGAGATAACGTTGCAGCTGACAGGACACTGCCTCAAAGAAATTGATTGTACTTCGGAGACGTTGATACGTTTTCCCCAATGAGATCACAGTGTGCCACACTACAAACCCATAAACGCACATTTGAGGCAATATGTCGTAATCTAAACCCTAGACTGATCGGACATTTCTCAATCGGGTATAACTGCTCAAGGCCAAGCTGCAAAGCTCAAGCGAACTGTTTATTTTATGCATCGAATAGGGAGTTTTGGTCGGACGTCTTTCTCAGACAAAATCTGCCCCATTTGAGAATGTACCCTTTTTGAGCACGTTGCATGAGCACAGGTCTACTGGGTGGCTGAGTGAACAAAACTGTATGACAATAACCTAATTGTTCAAATGGTCGCACCACCATGACGAAATGGTGCATAACCTTCTCATGCCCCGGGCGCGAGAAAAGTAGTCTTCCATGGGGCAGTTATGCTTCTGAATGAAAGGCGAATGTCTAAAACCAAAATCGGCTTCGATTATAAGAAGTTCCTCTTGGTCAAGTGCATAGAACACTTATGAAGACCCGTAGGCTTCGCTACATGAAGCTCATGCAAGGGGAGCCACGCACGGGGAAAATGCGGCTAATGAGGGTTTTATTTACTTGTGAGCCCGGATGAAACACGCGAGGTATGGTCTCGCGCAGCACCTACATATCAGATCTCGGTTAGCAATATCTGATGCTGGGAAAAGCCGCTTGACATTGTAACCCGAAAAAGTTAAACTGTAGAATTACACGACGTACAGAAACCGTCTTTCTAGCAGCACTTTAAATAGTTCATGAGGAAAAATATTACAAGTGTTCTCATGGAGTAGGCATTCAAAGAGACAAGAAAGGTCCTGTGGAAGGGGTACAGGAGTGAACCTTAACTATGAATTAACAATGGTTTCACGAACAACAGATGCATTCCGGTTCCTGATGTTTGTGTACGTTTTAGCCATTTTCTGCCTTAACCCGAGTGGGTAGAAGGTCTCAGATCATGACGCACCTTCCTAATGCGGCTAAAAGGACAATAAATAACACCGAAAATTTATAGGTTTACGCATAGCTTGGAAACGGGAGGAAAAAAAAAGCTTGGTTTTTAACGAGGAAGATAAACAACTCCTTCATAAAGCTTTCTGCATCCTCAAGTTATCGGCATCTGGATATTCCTAAACAATTCATCCTTTTCATCCCCTCTTAAGAATTACCCCTATTTCCGTCGTGACAATTATTCGTGCGCTCCAACTCTAAAGTCTGGGACTCATTGTGTAAAGTATCTTTTGGTGACAGGTAGCTGGTCCACAACGACTGACAATAAACAATTATCCACCTATTCCATTTTCAATCATTATTAATACATTCTAATCCTTGACTTGTCCTATTTGATTAAGTCTTAATGTCAACTATAACAATGACGGCCACTGCCCCTGAGCCCGACAGGGTTCCGCCCCGCTCATCCATAGGGGTAATGGACACGGTGGTAGAGTCTACTTCCAGAAAACTGGCGTACTTTCTGACAGTACCCACCAAACCACAGCGAGAAGTTCGCTTTGGTGCATACATTTTAGGCTCTACACTCGGTGAAGGTGAGTTTGGGAAAGTCAAGCTTGGTTGGAGAAAAGATGGTAAGCACCCGAGTCAAGTTGCCATCAAACTTATCAAACGTGATACCATAGTAAAAGAGTCCGAATCGGAGATAAAGATATACAGAGAGATCAACTCCTTGCGGCTTCTAAATCATCCAAACATCGTGAACCTCGTGGAAGTGTTAAAAAGTGGAAAGTATATCGGTATCGTCTTGGAATATGCCTCGGGAGGGGAGCTTTTTGACTACATTTTGAGACACAAATACTTGAAAGAGAATATCGCTAAGAAGTTGTTTGCTCAGTTGGTAAGCGGCGTGGACTACATGCATTCAAAAGGGTTAGTTCATAGGGACTTAAAGTTGGAAAACTTGCTCTTGGACAAACACAAAAACATCATTATATCTGACTTCGGCTTCGTGAACTCATACAATCAGTCGAAAAGCGACCATATGAAAACATCATGCGGCTCGCCATGTTATGCTGCCCCGGAGTTGGTTTTAACTCAGTCACCGTACGCTGGTCGCAAGGTTGATATTTGGTCTTTAGGTGTCATTCTTTATGCCATGCTCTCTGGTTACCTCCCATTTGATGATGATGCCGACAACGAAGATGGTGCTGACATCGTCAAGTTGTACAAATATATTTGCAGCAATCCGCTCACCTTCCCTGAATATGTCTCCCCATTGGCCAGGGATCTACTTCGAAGAATAATAGTTCCCGACCCGGCTAAGAGAATCAGCATGAAGGAAATCAAAAATCACCCTTGGTTGGCTTCACATGCATCTTTGTTATCAGTGACGCAACCAGAATGGGATGGCCTCCGCACTGAAGAAACAGAAGAGAAACAACGTCTCACGACTCAAAATAAGTACAAGCGTTATTCCATGTTTAATGAGACCACCAGCTCTTCTTCATTGATGCTTAACCCAGCAAGCAATCCCCATGGACGGTCCTATACATCAAACTCCAACATCGTCTACTCCAACCCCACGACTTCCTCATCACTTGCAAATGTTGTTGCATTATCAAAAGACAACAAATTATCTAATTCATCGTCGTCGGTTTTATCCCAATCTACATCACCAAGTGATAGTGCATACAATACGCTCACAGCCCAAGAGTCACCTCCAAAGCCAAAAGAGAATATGTCACAACGTGGACAAGCACTTCATTCTACCCCAGCTTACTCATCTGCCAGCAATGTCCTTAAAGCGGCTGCATCTGATCGTAAAGTGTCCAGCGAAAGTGATACAAGTGTTGACACTAGAGCATCTTTATCTCGTTCCGGAACCTACTCGAATGCGTTTTCGACCATCATTGAAAGCCCGACTAGCAACGACTTCGAGAATATTAATGATAGAAAGCCTCATGCTAGAATTCTACCCAATGAGAGGTTGCCACAGCAAAGGAAACCTCGCCCAACATCTTACCATCCAAGCTCAATGACATCCTCAATCATATCATTGAACAACAACTCCTCCTCACTATTGGAGTACATGAAGATGTCTCCCCCCAATCAAGCAGTTCCTCATTTCTTGTCCACATCACCTACAAGAAGTACGAAAGGTTCCGATTCTTTGTTGAAAGAAAGCATTTCCGAAAACGCATCTGCTCAGGCACAAATCCCACCAAGAAGTGTGCACAGGCGTGATTCCGTTGTTACCCCAATTAATGTCAACGGAGTTTTTGGCAGTGACATGAATAGTCATGAAAACAAACGGAACTCAGTTTTAAGTTATCTCGAAGATAAGATGGAGGCATTGGAGCTTACAGAGCTGCATAGTCCCGTTCGTCAACACGCAGAAGGACTTGGTCTTACAAGCACAGCAGACATCCCCAAACTTGATACAACTCTTCCATTACCATTTGATACCACACCTCAGATCAACCAACTGCCTACATTCGATGGAGCAACTTCTTCACCTGAGCAAAGTGGCGAGAAAGTCGTCACTTCGCCTAAGGAACCGGAGCCATCGGTGAGTAACGAGAAGCGGACCGTATCTGCGGGTTCGGACAGTAAAATCAAGAGGGAAATGAACAAGGAAAATCGCGAGGTGAGGGAAACCAAGAAGAAGAATAGGTTCAGCATGCTTTCGTTCTACAGCACATCCAATCATTCATCTAATAGCATAGCCTCTGGCACCAAGAAATTCTTGGAGCCTTCAAACGAGGCAAACATCAATACCACGCTGAGAGACCAGAAACGAGCAGATAGCGGCATCTCTGACAGTTCGCAAAGCAAGAAGTCCACCACGGCGAGCAGCAACATCTATGCTAATGGCAAAGAGGCCAGTGCAGCTCGCAAGGTGATGAACTTTTTCAAGCGCAGAAGCGTTCGAATCGGATAGTTGACCTTATGAAATACACTTTAATAAAAGATTAAAATGATATACCTGTATTAGCTTGCACTTTAACAAATGCTGAAATGGATGTGCAGGTGCGTGGAACAAGCTCAGTGCGTACTTCGCATCATGTAGAAATTCATGTACTAACTAATGCAAAGAGAGCCATCGAAAGCCGAGACAACCTCAAATTCTGTGGCAGAAGTACATCCAGGAATCAAAAACTATGACTCTTCTGAATCAGAGACCGAATCTTGGTCAGACCTGCCCCAAGACGAGCCCGTGGATGAATCACTTTCCAGCACTATAATACAGGAGATCGAGAACGGCACATACATTTGTCTCGTGTGTACATGTGAGGTTGATAGCCATTCCGAAATATGGAGCTGTCAAGAGTGTTATAGAGTCTATGATCTCGACTGTATCAAAACGTGGGCGGTCCGGGGCTCTTCTACCACTGGAACGAAACAGTGGCGATGCCCTGCATGCAACCATGAACATTCCAAGATCCCCAGCGTATTTACGTGCTGGTGTGGCAAGACAAGGAATCCCGCTCCCAATTCGTCGATTCCATTTTCATGTGGAAATGCATGCAACTACAAGTACTCGAGCTGTATCCATTCATGCTCATCGGTGTGTCACCCAGGAAAACATCCGGAATGTGGAGCTATGGGCCCCGTCATGAAGTGCAAATGTGGGACAGAATCGCAGCAACTTCCGTGTATGGTGACGCCGTACGAAACTGGCTGGAAATGCCAAAATAAGTGTGAAATTGTGGTGTGTGCATTAGGCCATAGTTGCCCGAAAAAAAGCTGTCACTCTGGATTCTGTGGACCCTGCGAAGAAGTTGTCGAGTCAAAATGTTACTGTGGAAGAAACAAACTAAAGGTCAAGTGCTCAGAAATAGATCCTAAGCTTGTCAAGATAGAGGATGCGGAGGTAGTTGGCGCGGCTCCTTGTGAAGATATTTCGGTTCGATACTATGACTGCGGAGAACATTTCGAAGCGTTGCCATGCCAGCCAGTGGAGTCCACTCCTTTGCATTGTAAGTATTCGCCTGACGTTGTCACAACGTGTTACTGTGGAAGAACACCTTCATCCCAAGCAGACAGAACGAAGTGCACTGACCCTATGCCTGAGTGTGATAAAGTGTGTGGGAAAGTCATGGGCTGCGGATGCTCATGTAAAATCAAGTGTCATGAAGGAGAATGCGAGTGTTTCAATGTGTTAGAGGTAGAGTGCAGCTGTCAACGCAATACCTACTTGGTTCCATGTAAGGCACTACAGGATGGCTTTAGGCCCAAGTGCAAGCATAAGTGTTTGGCTTCACTCAGCTGCAAGAAGCACTTGCATAGAGAGATGTGTTGTGAATACGAGCAGGTTGCACTTAAGCGAGAACGAGAAAATAAGAGATTAGTCCGCAACCGGATCCGGACTAACTTCGACGACCAGATTCTCACCATGGAATCTCAGCACATCTGCACTCGGGTATGCAATCAGTTGAAGCTGTGTCAAAAACATAGATGTGAGGCGCTCTGCCATAGTGGAGATTGTGGAGTCTGTTACGAGTCCACCAACGACGACTTGGTTTGTCACTGTGGAAAAACAGTGATACCAGCACCTGTGAGATGTGGCACAGTGTTGGATTGCCATGAACAATGCGTTCGTGAAAAATCATGCGGTCATAGACAAGAAGTCCACCGATGTCATGACGAGAACAAATCTTGTCCGAAATGCACGAAATTAGTCGCCAAGAAATGCGCCTGCGGTAATAATCTTGTGGAAAATGTCTTGTGCTGGGTAGACAAAGTTTCGTGTGGCAAGCTCTGTGCCATTCAGAAGGATTGTGGACACCCATGTAACCGTGCTTGCTCTTCCGATTGCACCAAAGGCATTCACGCCCGAGTGTCGTCTTGCCAATTTACATGCAATAAAGTCAGGGAGAAGTGTCCTCACATCTGTTTGTTGAGATGTCATTCTGGGGCAAAAACTCCATGTGATTCTGTGATGTGCAAGGAGCCGATCGTCATCACATGTGACTGTGGGCGACTTAAGAAAACGGTCCAGTGTGGTGCCTCTACAGCTCTCCCTTCTAAGATTGGTACTTATTTCAATTGCGATGAAGAATGTGCTTTTATCAAAAGAGAGGAAGAGTTGCGCCGGCAATTCAACATGACTTCTTCAACAGAGAGTGTCTATCCCGAGTCAGTACTTGCCACCTTCAGGCGACAGGTAACATGGTGCTCTAAGTTTGAAAGCCAGCTCAGAGATTTTCTTGGAGACTACCAAGATAGTGTTGCGGCCGAAATGAAGCCACTGAAAACGCTCCACCTCCCTCCCATGAGCCTGCCTCAGAGGAAATTTATCCATGAGCTTGCAGAAACTTACAAGCTTTACTCTGAATCACAGGGCGACAAGCAAAACAGGCACGTTTTCGTTTTTATAACCAGTGCTAGTGCTGTACCCTCGATTACTCTCCGTGCAGCAGTTGCGAAAGAAGATGAATTGATAGAAAAAAAACAAAAGCTAAAGGAAATCTCCGAGCAGAACTTGGAAGAGAGCTTATACAATGCGGTTTTGATCAAAGATGTTTTTCTTGGAGTGTCGAAAGAGGATGTTGATCTGAATTGTCGTTTGATTCTTCAGGCTTTTCCCGACATAGAGGAACCTGAGATCATGATGATCAAGGATTCTAAATTTGTTTTTACAAGCAAAAATTTCCAAGAGATGACCAAAGAAAAGGAAGATCGGTTGTACATGATCATGAAAACATTGAAGAATCTTTTGAGGGAAAAGTACATTGCATTTGACTGCAAAATGTGCTTGATAGACTTAGAATCCCTCTCGCTTCTTAAATAGAATCGGTGAAAAGCGTACGTGTACGTGAGGAAGATTGCACTCTTGAGTCAGGTGTTCACGGCATCAACTTTGCTATCATAGCTGAATAGTAGTGTTTCGTTAATGCTATTTATTTACTCTTCTAAAGACTTGTCTTCTTCCTTCTCATTTACCTCCGTTGAAGCCTCTTTTGGAGTCTCTTCTGATAGTCCGTCTATATTTTTTGTAGCTTCTGGTGTCGATGCAGACACCTCTTCGCCATTTGCAGTCTGTTGTGTCTGTGTAGACTTCTTGTGATGCCTGACCCTCTTGGCCTTGGGCTTTGACTCCTCAGCCGGTTTTGCAACTACCTTCTTCTTCTTCACACTCAAAGGATTGGGCCCACTGGGACCTTTCCTCTTCTTTTTCAGGCTGCTGGATGCATCATTTTCATCCAGACCCTTTTCTATGTAACCCACCTTTGCATCGTTTAAACCAGCCTTCAATTTCGATTTTTCACTCTTCTCTGCGGCTCGTCTTGTGGCATCTGATGTCGGCTCCATGATCATCACAGACCGATTCATGAACACAAGTGGGACACCAGGTATGTGCCTGAGATGCCTCCTCAAAGGCATGGACTGGCTTGCAACGATGTATCTGTGTTTGTTTTCGCCATCGATATCGACTATGGACTGAATACATTGCGCTGGGGGCTGAGGATCTTGAGGAGGATGATTGCATCTTCTTCTCTCAAACGTCTTGGCCAAGCCAATGGCAGTCTGGTTGTCTGTGGCATATAGTGCTTGCATGCAGCATTGGGTGATCATGGGCTTAGTTTCTGCCTGTATGGTTCTGTTAAGGCCCTTTACTATATCGTAGGAAGCTCTCTGACAATCGAGAATGATCTGGTCATCCACGATGGTTTGGAAAGGCTCTCTGAACTTGAAGGTATGAAGATAAATATTCATCTGTTTTTTGTAGGACTTGGCACGTTTTTGTCTCATGGCTAATTGTTTATGATGGGATGTATGGTTGATTCGAAGCGAGATGAGATGGCACTGTGGAAAAGTGCGCGAGGTAGGCCTGCGCACATGTGATGAATGAAAAAAGCCTACTACTCCAGCTGTACATTCTCTACTCTACAAGGCTTCGAAATGTCGGTTATCGGCTCCTTGATTTTCTGCACTGACTGCGGAAATTTACTAGACTCGGTCAGTGCAAAGTCCACCATCGACTGCATAGTTTGCAAAAAGTCGTACCCCAGTCAAAAGTACGCTGACTTGAAGGTGGTTACCAAGTCATCCGAAGATGCTTTCCCATCATCGTTAAAGTCCAAGAGATCCGTTGTCAAGACCTCATTGAATACGGAAGAGGTCGAAGAGGGAGCCACAATCAAGGAGAAATGTCCAAAGTGTGGACACGATGAGATGCAATACCACACATTACAGTTGAGATCCGCCGATGAAGGTGCCACTGTATTTTACACCTGTACGAGCTGTGGGTACAGGTTTAGAACCAATAATTAGGAAGCATGTATTATATTATAGCATTATGGACCCAGTGTAGAACAGTAACTTAGTAAGCAGTACCTTTAGCACATTGCATTCTACAGGAGCGTGATTTCTAAAACTCTACTTTTTCTCTTATTCCTTATTTCTCTTCCTATTTTTTCTCTGATGCCTACTACACTTTTTCTGATATACTTCTCTGATACCTATCAGTTGGTCTTGACCGTGGCGTACTCTAGCTCAGTAGAGTTCTCATATTCGTACATGTCCAAGGCCACAACCGCACTGTCTCTTACAACCTGGTCCTTATCGTTCATAAAGGACTTCAACACAGGCAAACACTCGTCAGTAGCAATGGAACCCAAGGCTTCGGCGGCTTCGTGCCTGACCATTCCAGCCTCGCGTTCGTCTTTCAACACTTTGATCAAAGAAGGAACCGTCACTGGATTGCACAACTGGCCAAAAACATAAGCAATTTCGTGCTTAAACAAGGCCGAAGGGTCACTGAACCCAGAAGCCAAGGCAAGACATGCCTCATCAGTAGCCAAGTCTCTTAACCTGAACATGGCTCTGTATCTTTCGAACAAAGGCGTTTCCTGGTCGTTCAAGATTGTCTGTAACTTTTCCACCTTCGACTCTTTGTCAGAAGCCATGGGAGGAGCAGGATCGATGGAAGTGAACGCACTCTTCTCCAAGTTCTCGGCCTTGGCACCCTCTGAATGCTCCCATTTAATTCTCTCGATGGCCAACTCACATGTTTGTCTGATTTCGAGCGAAGGGTCATTCACAAAGTAATTCTGCAACATGTCCAAACACTCGGAATCACCAATAGCGCCCATGGCCTCTGCTGCCTCGTGTCTGACCATTACCTGCTGGTTTTTATCAGCAAGGACATCCTTCAAGTATTTGTTAGCGTATGAATTGTGGATCTGCCCGAGTACATATGCGACCTCGTGCTTCAACAACTCAGAGCTGTCGGCGAAACAGGCGGCGATATAATCGATGGCCTTGTGCACGATCTCGGGGTCTTCTGAATCAGCACCTAAGCACTTTAAATTGAACAAGGCTCTGAAGCGGTTGGCCAAGGCCACGTCACCTGATTTGTTACACAAAACATCACGCAACTGCTCGATCGTAGCGGTGTCAACATCGATATCAGACATGGTGTAGATGATATAGATAAATAATTTTTCACTTTTTTTGCATAGTTTGTTCCGTTTCGCGGACCAGGTGCAGCATTGATGATGGGTGCAACTGTAATGCTTGGCGAAGCCATTGGAATGCACCGCATGCACACCGCTCCTATCATCATCTGATTGTGATACCAAGCTTCGGTAAGAGATCCTCATACAAGTTCCGAAATATGCTAATAAATGAAAAGGAATACTTCAGAAAGTATTCCTAAGAGCAACTCAAGGCACTAAACCTTGAACAGCACTAGACCTAGAACAGTAGATATTGGTGTTATACTTCCATAGGTCTTAGCATTAAGCTATATAAAGGACCCAATTAACGCTACCAATGAGCCAGTTCCTAACCCAAGAAATTTCTATTTCATATTATTCTTTACTTTTTCTAACTTTGATACCCTGGAGAAAATTGATAGCTTTTAGTGCAGTACTAGGCCAGCATCGTAGATAGAATATTGTAGAGCAACATTCAGGAGGTCTTCGAAATAAATACAGCTACAAGCCTATAAAAGTATCATGCGATTAATTCCAAAATAAAATAAAACATATAAAGAAATTGCTCAAAATTATGGGGCCGTGGCTATTCTAGCAGAGTCTCCCAGTTCCACTGACTCCACGCACTACATCTACGCGCACTTCTTGTCGAAAAATTTTGATACCTAGCACACGTACAGACCGAACCCCGACCAAAATGGCACAACCAGCGATGCCAGATTTGTCGAATGCTATTGTGGCTCAGGACGAGATGGGTAGACCGTTCATCATTGTCAGAGACCAAGGCAAGAAAGAGAGAAAACACGGGCTCGAGGCCACCAAATCCCACATCTTGGCCGCCAGGGCCGTAGCCTCCATTGTTAAGACGTCCTTGGGGCCCCGTGGCTTGGACAAGATCTTAGTCAGCCAAGACGGAGAAATCACAATCACAAATGATGGTGCCACTATCCTTTCGCAGATGGACTTGGATAATGAAATTGCCAAGTTATTGGTGGAGTTGTCCAAGTCCCAGGATGACGAAATCGGAGACGGCACTACTGGAGTAGTGGTTCTTGCCAGTGCTTTGTTGGACCAGGCTTTGGAGCTTATTGAAAAGGGTATACACCCAATCAAGATTGCTAATGGATTCGATGAGGCTTGCAAAATCGCCATAGCTCAATTAGACTCGGTGGCGGATGAAATTGACATCTCCCTTGAATCTACAGATTCCAATTTGTTGAAGGCTGCCAAGACCTCTTTAGGCTCCAAGATTGTTTCCAAAGCACACGACCACTTTGCCAAGATGGCCGTGGATTCTGTATTGGCCGTTGCCGACCTCGAAAGAAAAGATGTGGACTTCGAGTTGATCAAGATGGAGAGCAAAGTCGGTGGTGGAATTGAAGACTCCACTTTGATCAAAGGTGTTCTTTTAGATAAGGACTTTTCTCATCCGCAAATGCCAAAGAGGGTCGAGGATTGCAAAATTGCCATTTTAACATGCCCCTTTGAGCCACCCAAGCCAAAGACGAAGCACAAGTTGGATATTTCTACAGTAGAAGAGTTCAAGGTCTTGCAAGAATATGAACTGAAAAAGTTTGCTGAAATGATTCAGCAAGTCAAGGACTCGGGTGCCAACGTGGTGGCCTGTCAGTGGGGATTTGATGATGAGGCCAACCATTTGTTGTTGTCAAACGAATTAAATGCTATCAGATGGATTGGTGGCTCCGAGTTGGAATTATTAGCCATTGCTACTAACGGACACATTGTACCTAGATTCGAGGACTTGTCAGCGGAGAAATTGGGCCATGCCGGTGTGATCAGAGAGCTCGAGTTTGGTACCACAAGGGATCGCATGTTAGTGATCGAGGACTGCTCGAACACAAAAGCAGTGACATGCTTCATCAGAGGCTCCAATGAGATGATCGTTGCAGAAGGAATCAGAGCGTTGCACGACTCTATTTGCGTGGTGCGTAACTTGGTCAGAGACAATAGAGTTGTCTACGGAGGAGGAGCAGCAGAGCTCTCGTGCTCAATTGCCGTAAACGATGCTGCGGATAAACAGAAGGGCATTGACCAGTACGCATTCCGGGCCTTTGCCAATGCTTTGGATCAAGTGCCAATGATTCTCGCCGAGAACTCTGGCTTGAACCCAATTGACACCTTGTCCAGCCTCAAATCGAAGCACGCAGTTGAGAAGTCAGCAAGATTGGGAGTTGATTGCTTGGGTAAGGGAACCAACGACATGAAAGAGCTCTTCGTGATTGATCCGTTGATCGGCAAGAAACAACAATTGTTGTTAGCTACGCAGTTGACGAGAATGATTTTGAAGATCAACGACGTGATCATCAGTGGTAAGGATTCTTACTAATTGTAAATTATTGGGCCTTGGCCCTCTTCATACCGTATAATGAAAATTAAGCGAAGCACGGTAGACTCACATACGTAAGGTCCCACTTTCTTATGCCTGCCTTAGTACGCTGCCCAGCCAAGCCCGCGCCCAGTCTGTAAGTAGTGTGCACACCATAGACCCCAAAGTGCTCCCACAACTCTCAGCGAAACACCCTTACACATCTTTGTTCACATTCAAACATGGCTTCTATGGGCACCCCCGCTGTGGTCATGGACAATGGTACCGGCTTGACCAAATTAGGTTTTGCCGGTAATGATTCTCCTTCGTTTGTTTTCCCCACAGCAATTTCAACCTCCACCAGTTCCGGAAAAGGAGGCAACAAGTCCAACTCCGCCAATCTGTTTATGAGCAGTAAAAGGGGCTTAGAAGATTTGGATTTCTTCATTGGTGACGAGGCTCTTTCTGCCGCCAATGGACCCAACTACTCCTTGTCATATCCCATCAGGCACGGACAAATCGAGAACTGGGATCATATGGAGAGATTTTGGGAAAATTCCATCTTCAAGTATCTCAGATGTGAGCCGGAAGATCATTACTTTTTGTTGACTGAACCTCCTTTGAATCCACCAGAGAATAGAGAGAATACAGCTGAGATCATGTTTGAATCGTTCAATTGCGCAGGGTTGTACATAGCTGTGCAGGCTGTGTTGGCCTTGGCTGCATCTTGGACTTCCTCCAAGGTGCAAGATAGATCCTTGACTGGTACTGTTATTGACTCCGGAGACGGTGTGACCCACGTGATTCCTGTTGCGGAGGGATATGTTATTGGAGGTGCTATCAAGAACATCCCCTTGGCTGGCCGCGACATTACTCACTTTATCCAGAATTTGTTGAGAGACAGAGGTGAAGCAGACACATCTTTGAGCACTGCCGAGAAGATTAAGCAGCAATTTTGTTATGTCTGCCCTGACATAGTGAAGGAGTTCAAGAAATTTGACCAGTACCCACAGGAGAAGTTCGCCCAATATATTGTGGAGACGGTGGACAAAAAAAAGACTGTGGATGTCGGCTACGAGAGGTTCTTGGCCCCTGAGATCTTTTTCAATCCTGAAATCTGCTCATCTGACTACTTGACGCCATTACCAACAGTCGTGGACCAGGTTGTGCAGGCCTCCCCAATCGATGTGCGGAAGAAGTTGTACAAGAACATTGTCTTGTCTGGAGGCTCGACTATGTTCAAAGACTTTGGAAGAAGATTACAGACAGACATCAAGTCTTTGGTGAATGAGAGAATCGAAATCAGCGAACAGTTGAGTGGAGTCAAGAGTACTGGTGTGGAGGTCCAGGTGATCTCTCACAAGAGGCAGAGAAATGCCGTTTGGTTTGGTGGTTCTTTATTGGCTCAAACCGCCGAGTTCAAGAGTTATTGTTACACCAAGCAAGATTACGATGAGTATGGCCCAAGTATCGTGAGAAACTTCTCTTTATTCTCCGTGCCATAAATGGAATCAGGGGAGGTTCGCGATTCCAGAAGAGCAAAAATTTTCCCATCAGGGTGTATAGAAATATTTCAGAAAATATTGTGGTCTGCAGTAGAAATATAGTCTGCTGTTTTAAGTGGCGCTCGTTTAGTATGCTGGGTTAAAGCGCGTTGCACCCGTACATCACCCTATATTCTTATCTCTCACCGAGCGAAATCCATTGGCCAACCTTACCTACATCACTCTTCATATCTCAAACACACACAAGATCAGAGCTTAACCAAGGGCACCTTTAACCGCTCGTTAACAATTCCTCAAAATATTCACACATCAATGTCATCCTCTCAGCTTCAAGTTGTGGACGGTGTTGCCTTGTCCCAAATTTTCAATGGTTTGAAGCTGGCCAAAGAAGAGGAGAGATCTAGATGTGCCATCGAGCTCAGGAATTTCTTAGCATCCATTGCCCGGGACTTGACCCCGGAGCAGTTTAATCGTTACAACAATGAGATAAACAGAACAATATTTGACTTACTCCAAAGTAAGGACACCGCACAGACTTTGGGCGGTATAGCAGCATTGAACGCTTTAATAGACTTTGACAGTGGTATTGGGGAGGAGAGTGCCACAAAGACTGCCCGTTTTTCGAACTATTTGAGCTCCCTCATTCTCTCCAACGACATAAACATTATGAAGCAAGCCACTCAGACATTAGGTAAGTTGGCTACTCCTGGGGGAACTTTAACCGGGGATTTTGTTGATTTTGAAGCGAAAAAAGCCATTGAATGGCTTCAAAGTGACAATCGTCAGCATGAAAATAGAAGACATGCAGCTATTCTCATTATCACTGCGTTGGCCTTAAATGCGCCATTGCTACTCCAAGGTTACGTGACCCAAATCTTGGAGCACATTTGGTCGCCCTTGAAAGACCCCAAACTTATCATCAGAGTGGACTCAGCAACCGCCCTTCAAAAATGCATGTCGATCATTTACACAAGAGATGTCGAAACTAGACGCAAATGGATCAGGATCTTGATTGACCTGGCCTCGCAGACCTTAAATCCGCTGAACTCGACTGAGGCTAGCGAATCACATGGCGGAATAATGGCTTCATACGGTCTTACAGGGCTGTCAACTCCATCGAACGAGGCTATTCACGGCTCTCTTTTGGTATACCGGGAATTAATAAGATACCATGACGAGTCCTACATTAAGTCTATGTTTGATACCTTGTACGAGAATGTCACTCTCTACAAAGGCCACAAGATGTCTATAATTAGACAGGAACTCACCAACATTTACCCATTGCTTTGCAAGGTTGATCCTGAGTTGTTTGTGGAGAAGTACTTGCACAGAACTCTATACTACTACTTGTCGCAGTTGAAAAAGTATAAGAACCAGAACTCCGAGGCAGTGAAATTGGAGAAAAGCTCCATCTTAAAAAGCATTGGACTAATTGCCTTGGAGGTGAAGAACCAAATGGCAACTTATCTTGATGCTATCTTGGATAATATCAGAGATGGGCTCTCTTATTCTTTCAATTCCAGCGCGCAACTGCTATTTGCTAGTGCTGTATCCAATGGTGATACCTCAGCAACGAATATTAATTCTTTTTCTGCATCGTCGCTGTTGTCACCAAAACATAGGGCAATGAGGAAGGACATAGAACCAGCGATTTTTGACTGCATAGCGAAACTCTCAATTGCGGTAGGGCCAGCCTTGACGAAGCATCTACAAAGAGACATTCTAGACATGATGTTTACTAGCTGCACATTATCAAGGCCAATGCAAGATGTACTCCAAACATTGATTCAAAACATCCCACCGCTTACATCTGTCATAAATCTGAAATTGCTCAATTTGCTTAGCTTGGTGTTGTCCGGAAAAGTCTTTCAACCTCCGGGCTCTCCATATGGTTCTGTGAAGATAAACGAAACATCGGCCCGTAATTACAGATTGATTATGATTACCAGAGATACCGGGCTTAGCTTGAACAACATCTTAAGTAACCAGGAGCTCTATCAGAGTATGGATGATGAAATCGTTGTGCAAGCCTTGGAAATGGTATCGTTTTTCGAGTTCGAGAATTATCAGCTTAATGAGTTTGTTCGCTACTGCATCATCACATACTTGGACAGCAGTAGTCCCAAAATTAGGCAGACTGCAGTGTCTACCTCATGTCGCATATTCACCAAAGATCCGATTTGCCATCAAACAAGTGTCAATGCATTGAGTGCCGTTAATGAAATTGTGCATAAGATTCTTTCCATCTCAATCACTGATCCAATCCCGGAAATCAGGCTAGAAGGTCTCAAATGTCTCGGAGAATCGACCAGCTTTGACCCTCAACTTCCTCAGGCTGAGAATGTGAAGCATCTTTTTGTAGCACTCAATGATGAAGTCTTTGAGATCCGCAAAGTTGCTATCAAAATTTTGGGACGACTTTCGACCATCAATCCAGCATACATCGTTCCCTCATTACGAAAAACATTGATCCAGCTTCTTTCCAGGCTTGAATATGCCAATACCAGTCGAAAAAAAGAAGAAACAGCAACAATTCTCGCTTTGTTAATAGGGAACTCTACTGAACTTACACGTCCATACATCAAGCCTATTGTTGAAACCTTAATACCAAGAGCAAAGGACTCCAGCTCATCTGTTGCCGCAAGTGCTATCAGATGTTTAGGAGAGGCGGCAATAGTGGCTGGCGAAGACATGAAACCGTTTCTCCCGGACTTAATGCCATTGATTCTTGATACATTTCAAGACCAAAGTTCCTTATTCAAAAGAGATGCTGCACTCAAAGCATTAGGCCAGATTGCGAGCTCATCGGGTTATGTTATACAACCGTTACTTGATTACCCCCAGCTTCTTGGAATGTTAGTGGGGATTTTGAAGCTGGAAACGTCGCCTCATATTAGACGCGAGACGGTCAGATTGCTAGGAATATTAGGTGCTTTGGACCCTTACAAACATCGTGAAGTTGAGCAAACATCGCAGAAAATCCCAGACGAGCAAAATGCCCCACCTGTGGATATCACCTTATTGATGCAAGGGATGTCACCTTCCGTTGATGAGTATTATCCAACAGTTGCAATTAACAATTTGATGAGAATCCTTAAGGATCCTTCATTGAGCTCTCACCATAATAAGGTGATCCAGGCCGTCATGTATATCTTCCAAACGTTGGGATTACGGTGTGTCTCTTTCTTACCGCAGATTATCCCAGGGATGATCAAAGTGATGCATAATTGTCCTTCTAACATGCTCAAGTTCTACTTGCAGCAATTGGGGGCTTTAATCTTGATTGTGAAGCACCATATTCGGCCATTTTTACCTGAAATTTTTGAAATAATCAAGGAGTTCTTCCGCACTTCCACTCATTTGAATACTCGGGTCATAATAACTCACTTGATCGAGTCTATCTCAAGAGCTTTAGAGGGGGAGTTCAAGATGTATCTCTCAGAGATCCTCCCACTTTTGTTAAATTTGATCGAAGAAGACAAGTCTCCAGAACGGGAACCTTCTATTCAGGTTTTGAGAAGCTTTGTTGTTTTCGGTAGCAATGTGGAAGAATATGACCATGTAATTATTCCAACCATTGTTAAAATGTTCGATGGTGGACCAACGGTGCTCAGAAAATATGCCATTGAAACTGTGGGAAAGCTTGCCAAAAACATATACCTTAACGATATGTCGTCTAGAATCGTGCATCCTTTACTCAGAATTTTGCGCCAAGGTGACGAAGGACTTTCTGTCACAGCCATCAATACACTTTGCTGTTTGGCACTCAGCATGGGTACCGAGTTTCTCGTGTTCATACCCGTGATCAAGAAAGTGTTAATTGAACAAAAATTGCATTCGTCATTGTTTGAGCAGCTCATATCCAAGTTGCTCAATGGTGAACCTTTACCAAGCAACCTCAACATCTATATCGACTATGACATGCACATGACACACTTTGATGTTCCGAATATCGATATGTCATCCAAGAAGTTACCAGTCAACCAAAGTGCATTAAAAGCCGCTTGGGACTCTTCGCAGAGAAACAACACGAAAGAAGATTGGCAAGAATGGATTGCCAGACTAAGCAAGGAGCTTTTGAAACAGAGTCCCTCTCATGCCATCAGAGCATGCGCAGGTCTTGCCTCAGACTACTACCCTTTGGCAAAAGACTTGTTTAATTCGAGTTTTGCCTCTTGTTGGAGTGAGTTATATTCGCAGCACCAGGAAGAATTGATAGACTCCTTGTGCATTGCTCTCTCGGCGCCTAATAACCCCCCAGAGATTCACCAGATTCTTTTGAATCTTGCTGAGTTCATGGAACATGATGATAAATCATTACCGATCCCAATAACCACTTTAGGTCAATATGCCCAGAGATGTCATGCATATGCGAAGGCCTTGCACTACAAGGAATTGGAATTTTACGAAGAGCCAAGCACACCCACCATTGAAGCTTTAATCAGCATCAACAACCAGTTACAGCAATCGGATGCTGCTGTGGGTATTTTGAAGCATGCTCAACTATATCATGACCTTCAATTGAAGGCAACATGGCATGAGAAGCTTCAAAGATGGGAAGATGCCTTGAAGGCTTATAGTGAAAGAGAAATGCGTGAACCAGAGAATATGGAAGTCGTCATGGGTAAAATGAGATCACTCCACGCCCTTGGGGAATGGGAGCAGCTTTCAGAGTTGGCGCAGAAGAAGTGGACTTCGTCTCTGAGTGACATCAAAAGAAACGTTGCTCCTTTGGCGGCAGCTGCAGCTTGGGGTTTGGGCCAGTGGGATAGAATGGATGCGTACATTAAGGTGATGAAGCTTGAATCTCCAGATAAGGCATTCTTCAGTGCAATCTTGAGTCTACACCGCAACAACTTCGAAGATGCTTCCACCCATATCCTCAACGCTCGTGACTTGTTGGTGACCGAAATTACTGCGTTAGTCAGTGAAAGTTACAACAGAGCATATGGCGTGGTGGTGAGAGTGCAAATGCTCGCCGAGCTAGAAGAGATCATCAAATACAAGTGTTTGCCTCAGGGTTCTGAGAAGCGAGCATTGATGCGCAAAACCTGGGACACAAGGCTCTTGGGTTGTCAGCGGAATGTTGATATCTGGCAAAGAATGCTCAAGGTTAGAGCTTTGGTGATCAAGCCTAAGCAAGACATGGACATGTGGATCAAGTTTGCCAATCTCTGCAGAAAATCAGGTAGATTGAACTTGGCCGAAAATTCTCTCAATAACTTGCTCGAAAGTGGATCGCCCGAAAACCCATCAAAAGCCCCACCGCAAGTTGTTTACGCCCAGCTCAAGTATATGTGGGCCAAGGGTCAAGGCAAAGAAGCTCTTAGACACTTGGTAGACTTTACTACTCGCATGTCACAAGACCTTGGACTCAACCCCAATGATTTAATCACCCAGCCAGTGCCTGTTGATGGCCCCGGAATTCCTAAGCATGTGGAGGAATATACAAGGTTACTCGCCAGATGCTTCCTAAAGCAAGGTGAATGGCAGATTGTTTTGAACAGCAACTGGAGAAATGAGACTTCTGAGATCATTTTGGGCGCATTTTTATTGGCTACTCATTTCGATAGCAAATGGTACAAGGCCTGGCACAATTGGGCTTTGGCAAACTTTGAGGTGATATCTCTTCATTCCCTGAACAGCGGTGCCAACCCTACTACTATCATGGAGCAAAATGAAAATCAAGATAAACAGGTGCAACTGCTGCAGATGATATCAATGGAAATTGTGCAACGGCATGTGATTCCTTCCATCCAAGGCTTCTTTCACTCCATTGCTCTTTCCAGCTCCAATTCTTTGCAAGATACCTTGCGGTTGTTGACATTATGGTTCAAGTTTGGAGGAATTCCTGAGGCTGCCCAGGCTATGGCGGACGGTTTCAGTATGGTGAAGATTGACAACTGGTTACAGATTGTTCCACAACTTATTTCACGGATTCACCAGCCTAACCAAATTGTCAGTCGGTCGCTTCTAGGCCTTTTGACCGACCTTGGCAAAGCACATCCCCAGGCATTGGTGTATCCACTTGCTGTTGCAGTGACGTCTGAGTCGGTGAACAGAAAGAAAGCAGCGTTGTCCATCATCGATAAGATGAGAATGCATTCAGCCAATTTGGTCGAGCAAGCTGATTTGGTGAGTCACGAACTTATTCGTGTTGCCGTTTTATGGCTTGAGCAGTGGTATGAAGGACTTGAAGATGCGTCCAGATTGTTCTTTGGAGAACATAACACTGAAAAAATGTTTGAAGTTCTTGATCCGTTACACAAAATGCTTCAAAAGGGACCAGAAACAATGAGAGAGGCCTCTTTTAGCAATGCATTCGGTAGAGAATTGGCTGATGCTTACGAATGGGTTTTGAATTACCGTCGGACAAAAGACATCACAAACTTGAACCAGGCATGGGACGTGTATTACAATGTGTTCCGACGCATCAGCAGACAATTACCCCAGCTCCATAGTTTGGAATTGCTGTTTGTATCGCCAAAATTAGAGGAGGCCAATAATTTGGAGTTGGCAGTTCCAGGGACTTACGAGGCAGGCAAGCCAATTGTGCGGATCATCGAATTCGATCCAACTTTCACGGTCATCTCGTCTAAACAACGTCCGAGAAAGCTTAGCTGCAAGGGTAGTGATGGCAAAAACTACCAGTACTGTTTGAAAGGACACGAGGATATTCGGCAGGACAATTTGGTCATGCAGCTCTTTGGCTTGGTCAACACTTTGCTTCTCAATGACACCGAGTGTTTCAAAAGGCACTTGGATATTCAGCAATTTCCAGCCATTCCTCTCTCGCCCAAGGTTGGTTTGCTTGGTTGGGTGCCGAACAGTGACACATTCCACGTGCTTATACGAGAGTATCGTGAGTCCCGGAAGATCTTGCTCAACATTGAACACCGTATCATGCTTCAGATGGCTCCGGACTACGATAGCCTCACTATCTTGCAAAAGGTTGAGGTGTTCACTGGTGCTCTAGACAACACCAGAGGCCAAGACTTGTACAAGGTGTTGTGGCTCAAGTCCAAATCGTCAGAAGCATGGCTTGACCGGCGCACCACATATACACGCTCCTTGGCCGTGATGTCAATGGTTGGATATATCTTGGGGTTGGGTGACAGACACCCATCTAACTTGATGCTTGACCGATTTACTGGAAAAGTCGTTCATATAGATTTTGGCGATTGTTTTGAGGCAGCTATCCTTCGTGAAAAGTACCCAGAGAAGGTGCCTTTCCGTCTCACAAGAATGCTCAACTACGCCATGGAGGTCAGTGGTATTGAGGGTTCTTTTAGGATAACTTGTGAACATGTCATGAGAGTGTTAAGAGACAACAAAGAGTCATTAATGGCCATTTTGGAGGCGTTTGCTTATGATCCCTTGATCAATTGGGGCTTTGATTTCCCTACCAACGTGCTAGCAGAAGCCACAGGGATCAAGGTGCAGCAGTACAACGTCAGCGAGATGTTGAAGAAGGGCGAAATCGATGAAGCAGAGGCTCAGAGACTCAACAAGCAAAATTCCGTGGAAATTCGCAATGCCCGTGCGGCTCTCGTCTTGAAGAGAATCACAGACAAGCTCACGGGTAATGACATCAAGAGGTTACGGGGCTTGGACATCCCTACACAGGTCGACAAGCTTATCCAGCAGGCCACCAGTGTGGAAAACTTGTGCCAGCACTACATAGGATGGTGCTCATTCTGGTAAATATGTTGGTACTTGACAAGTAGTTTTAGGATACGGTTAGTAATATATATTCTTTTATTAGGTATGATCTAGACAATTTTCTTAGACGCACTAGTAAAACCTGAACCTTTGATAGTAGCAGTCATGTAGTCGGTCTCAATGTCAATGGCGTCATCTTGTAGAAAAGCCTTTGTGGCGAAGATATCGTTCAAGTCTCGAAGAAACCATACAAAATCCTCGTCGATCTGGTCTTTATGCACTTTTAGTCTCCCCACGTCTTCCTTACCAATGGCCATGTATGCTAGAGCCAACTTAAGCTGGTTTCGGCCGAAACATGCTGATTTGGTCAACTCATCAAGAAGCTGGTATGCAACGATTTCCCCCAAATCCTCGGGTAGAGACCCAGCTACACCGTGGCCTTCGGTAAAAATTCGCCAGCCCTTTTTCAGCTCGGCCACCAAAGCCACACCAAATCCAGGCGATTTTCCCGAGTTCTCGCCTCTCCACACATCTGCAGTGATGTTTACTTCAATGCCAGTCGGCCGTAATACATTTCTGGCACTATCAATAATCCTGTTCACAACTGAAGGAGACACACGGGCACAGAAGGCTACGCCTCGAATAGCAGACATCTTGGGACTGTCTAAAGCATGCATGGTCAATGGCTGGGCAATGAGCGAGTTGCAGATCAAATGCACCTCTCCTCCTCCTAGAGGCGGGCATCCTCTCTTTAAAATATGCAACTCGACTTCTCTGACTCCGAATTTTTCCATCACTGGCAATAGACCCCACTTGATACCATCCACGCCTGCATCTTGTGGCTTATCTGAGGAGGTCAACCCTTTGAAGACGATGGAGAACTTTTTCTTTGAGAATGGCGCCAAGTAGAGCATCGGCTCCAAGTAGTAGGCAATGGGCTTCTTGTCTGAACAGTTGTGCGTGAGGGCACCGCCGATAATGATTCCGGGTCGGTATATCACGGTGGTACCTGTGTAGGAGATCTCGATGTGGGAGCCGTTGGTGACAGCTTCTAAAAGACGCAAGAACGAGACTTCCTGGTCTCTGAGACCGGGGTTCAAGTCGTTCGGACGAATCTTTGTAATTTTTATGGCCTTTCCTGCAAGCGTGGCTAGCACGAGCCGGAACCGGAAGTTCCTGTGGCCTTCAAATTGGATGTGCTTGTTCTGAGACATGAGGTGGTGGTGTAATTTTTCAGAGATGAGCATCTCCAATGGGCCGCGCATCTTGCGCTAACTACGGGCTTACTATGCTTAACTATGCTTCCTATGGGTTCAATGCTTCGCACCCACCCTCTATGCAAGGCAATGGTGTTATTGTGTGCTAAGGTATAAGACTAAGCTAAGAGAGTGTGGTGCTCAGGCTCAGACACATCCTAGAAACTGACCACTTCAGAAAAATGGGTGAAAACACTAGGGCCCAATTGCGGGTTCATGCACGACCTTCGACGTCCTCGCACTATCAACACTACCGAGGCAAATTCGACGGGCAAGCACTTGTACCGCCATACTTTGCACCACCCCCATAAGGCGAGGCCTCAATTCATGTCATCCAAGAATGGGTCAGGATCGCCTGATACATCCAAGCGTCCAGCTGAACAAAACGACCACAATGCGGCGGATTCCAAGAGAATAAAAACAGAAGCGCTGTCCAACGATGCTGTTCTCGATAATCTCTTCGAGCCTCTCCCCTTCGAAACCGCCAAGCAAGGTGATTCCAAGCCCCTGGATTCTGCGAACGATTTTGATTTGCCGGGCTTTCTATCCGATTCAAAACCCGTCACGCAAACAGACTCAGTTGGCTCTGCAAACAACTACAAAGACACAGGCACCAATGGCGCCACTCAAAAAGCCGACACTACTAGTTTTTCGAATTCACGTGGCCATACTCCAGCTTCACAACACTCTGATTTAAACCCATCTAATCCAGGCCCAGGTGCCTCGAGTAAGCCCACACAGAGCTACAGCTATTATCCGCCGAACATTCCTGAAGGCATATCTCGGGTAAATTCCACCAGCCAACTTCCCGACTCGTATCCACTGTCAGGAGCCCAGGCCTCAAATTCAATGATGTATCAAACACAACAAAATGTTGGGTCGACATATCCATACCAAAAAACTGTGGCAGCATATCCGTCTCAGTATCGAGGGCCGGCTAGCACCACTGGCGTGCCTACGACCTCCTCATATAGACCAAGCATAAGGTTTGATCCTAAGAAAACGTATCCGCCTCCAACGTCTTTAGCGGGCCCCATACCTCAGATGCTGGGAGGAATGAGTTATAATTCCAACCCGCAAGACAAGGATAAGGCGGAAGACCCATCCAAGCTCAACGACGCTCTTGCGGTGTCTGGAGTCGACTTGCAGCGGGAGGAGGAATTGTTATCCACAAACTATAACCGGTCAGCGCTCAATCTTCATCAACAACAGATGGCTAACAGACAAAGACAGTCATATGGGCAACTCAACGCTTTCTTGCATCCATACCACGTTGCTCTCTTCATGAACCGCACAGCGCGCGAAAACGGTGTATCGCAGAACTTTATGCTAGATCCTGAAATGCTTGAGTTCATGTCTAGTGCCTGTAAAGAATGGCTCTCCAACATCGTCGAAAAGACAGTGGCTATGGCTAGACATAGAAGGCGAGGAATACCTGCATTCAATCCAAAGAATAGAAATGGTCTAGGCAAACAGAAGGTCATTCCGCCATCCCAGAGATCAGAGGTTTCCAAAGAACTTCGAAACATGGCACTTAGGCAGAAAGAACTCGAGGAAAGAAGAGTTGCAAAGAGAGCGTTGCTTGGACTTGAGAAGAATGACAGTCTTGCGCCTGAAAATGGCAATAAAGCAGGTGCCGAAGAAACACTACACAGAGCAGCCAATGCTACTGCGGCCATGATGACGCTGAACCCATCTAGAAAAAAGTATTCTTGGATGACGTCCGGTAGTGGCGCTGGGGGAGATATGGGCACCAAAACTGAAAGCAAGGAAGTGACATCCAAGCAGAGCTCTCTTATCTCTGCGCGTGGAGACAACGGGTTACGCTTTAGAGAGATTCGGACAGGAAACACTATTACCTCCAAAGATCTTTTGAGCGTGCTCGAGGACGAGCGAGTTGGAACTGCCAAAGCAGTGGTGAAGGGCTATGCCCGACTTAAGGATTGATTCCTTATAGCAGCAACATACGCTTATGAACATGCATTCTACATTAGAGCATGCAATTTCATCATGTGAAAATCGCATCCAATATCACTCACATAATGTAGAGTTTCTCTTTAGAATATGCACCTGAGCCCCAGATGTGCACACACTGAGTAGCGCGGCAGATGGCGCACTGCTTATTTGTTTACATCACGCTAAATCAGCATCACCAGCCATTAACATTCAATTCGGAATAAATCTGTATACGATAAAGTATTCGTATTAGATACGATTATAAGGACTCGGCAGCCCACCGCTCTTCAGAAATTTCCGAGATGGATTTTAATCTATCGACTTACTACAACGCCTTTGATGTGGATCATGAGTACTCCATTGATCTCTCTGCCACGGAATCCAGGATCGAGTCTGCCACTACTTCACTAGCGCATTCTGTGGAATCTGTTTGTCACGACAATGAGTTAATGGAAGATTTAGTGGATTTGGCTCACAGTTTCCCTCAGCTTAGTGAAGTGAACCAACGTCAAGTGGCGTATCTCTTGACATCATCATTCCACAACGCCTCGCATCAGTGTATGATTAACGTGGAGCTGGGCGATTTTATTGATAGCATAGAAACCCTCAAGTCCATGCTAGAGAGGTATGGATACTTGATCCATGTATTGATGAACTTTCTCGCCAAGGAGGACTTTCCTGCAAGCAGCGGCTCGTCTCGACAGAAGCAAACATCTGCCAAATGGACCAACAACTGCTCTTTGGTTGAGGGTGCCTTAGACTCCATTGTGTCATGTTTCAAGATCCAGATATCCAAACTCTTTGTGACTACACCAGAAAGACTTCAGTTCTTGGAAATGTTGTTGCGCCCCATATTCCATCTTATGGAGTTACCAGACAGAATGAAGATGACAACGATAAAAGTATTGATGCTTAGGTGTATTTCTCTTGCGGTTACCATGCACTCATGCAGCTCTCTTATCCAGAACTCTGTCATCCAGTCCTTGACGTACTATGCCCATTTGCCTACGCACATGGCTGACTTACTACACTATTTGAATACCCAACATGACCACATCGGTCTAACTGAAGAGCTATTGCGTGAGATAAGTCTGTTAGAGTTTAATTCCAACGATTCCAACGGGCCTAAGTTTATTTCGGAGTTCCTTATCAAACTCTCGGAATTAAGCCCGCGTTTAATCTTGAAGCAAATCTCATCTACAGCCCAGTTGTTGGATAATAGCAATCAGTCATTGAGATGTTCAGTCGTCGAAACATGCGGCAATATCGTTGTTGATATTTTAAAAGCTGAAAGCGAGGCTTTTAGCTCCGAGAATGAGCAAGTTTCGAATAATGCTTTGCAACTCGATGGGCTTTTGAACTTACTTCAGGACAGATTCCTAGACCAAAATCCATTTGTGAGAACAAAAGCCATACAAGCAATGGTGAAAATCTGCTCGCTTCCCATAAAAATGCCTAAAAGAAGGCTCTCAGTGATGCTAGTGGCGGTTCGCTCTTTGGGTGATCGAAGTACATTGGTCCGCAGAAACGCTGTTAAGCTCATGTACAAATTGTTGTTATCTCATCCATTTAGTGCAGCCCACGGAACTCAGTTGCAACATAAAGTGTGGAAGAAGAGGCTTGATAATGCGGAACTTGAACTCGAAAAGTATTTGCCTAAAGCACCACTACAAAAGAAGCCGGTAAGTGAGGAAGATATGGAGATTGATGACAATAAAGCTGAAGAGTTGAGCCATAAATCAGATGATGACTCTGATATTGATCACGAGGAGCTTAATAACTCCATGTTAGAACAAGAGCGTCTGCTTCCTGAACAGACCGTTTTGATCAAGGCGAAACTAACGGTTCAGTATTACCGAGACGCACTCGAATTTATTGAAGCTGTGCAAGAGGCAACTGCGATTACGTGCCAGTTGCTCTTCTCTAAAAACCGAAACGAGGTTCTCGAATCAATGGATTTTTTGGTCCTTGCAGATGCATATGATGTCGAGAACGCTTCTGATGGGATTCGTCGCATGCTACATCTTGTGTGGATGAAAGGTTCCTCTGACGAGGGAAAGTCCATTTCGTCGCATCTCATTGACTGTTACAAGGACTTGTTTCTCACTGCTCCACAGAATGCCACAGCTTCGCAGACCGCTTTGTTATTCGCCAAAAATTTGATTAGTCTTACTTTTTCTGCCTCTGTTGCAGATTTGGCCTCATTGGAGAAACTCCTTTGTTTGATGTATGAGGCTAAGCTAATATACCCAGAAATGATCAGGGTGCTATGGGCCATATATAACAAAGCAGGTTCGTCGAATCACGAATACTCCGTGGATTACGTGCATGGTGCCATCAAGATCTTAGGAATGTTATCTCTTGCAGATACTTCAGTGGTGAAAATGGGGATGGAAAGTCTCCTCAACATTGGCTTGGGTGATGTCGGGAAAAATGACATGATTATCTGTAAACACACCTGTGCAACATTGGCTAAGATCGTTTCAGGTAAATCAAAACTACCTGAGGCAAGCAGCTTTGCTCAAGAAGATGAGGCCATCCAAGGCTTGAATAACATCTTGTTACTCTACTCAACCGACACGGAATGGTATGGTGTTGCTGAGCAGGCATTGAATGCTATATTCAAGATTGCTTCGAATCCGGAGGAAGTGTGCACGAAACTCTTATTTTTGAAGACGGTTCAGGTGTTCGAGGAAAACGACCCGAATATTTCTCAGGTGATCGCCCTCTCGCAACTTGTTTTCATAGTTGGACATGTTGCTCTCAAAACAATAGAGCATTTAGAAAAGCTTGAAACTCAATTCAAGAAGCAAAAACATGAGGCAGAAGCAAGGAAACTGGCCGCTAATAAGGAAGGCGGAGAAAACGAATTGGAGATGATTGGAGGAACCACTGAGGATGACTTCACAGATGCGGTTGTTTACGTCAAAGAAAGGGAGCTTCTATACGGTGATAAATCGCTTTTGGCAAGATTCGGCCCTATGGTGAGGGAAATATGCTCCAATAATCAGAATTACGACGATGGAACCTTGCAAAGATCTGCCACACTCTGCTTGGGCAAACTTATGTGCATTTCTTCGCAGTTTTGTGAAGAGAACTTACCTCTTTTGATCACCATCATGGAGAAGTCGCCTGATCCTATTATACGGAGCAACTGTGTTTTGAGTTTGGGCGATATGGCTGTCTGCTTCAATAACCTTATAGATGAGAACACCGATTTTTTATATCGTCGTCTCACAGATGAAAATATAATGGTGCAAAAGACGTGTCTCATGACTGTTACCTTCTTGATCTTGGCAGGACAAGTTAAAGTGAAGGGACAACTATCGTCAATGGCCAAATGTTTGGAAAACGAAGACCAGGGAATCAGCGATATGTGCAGGTTGTTCTTCTCTGAGTTGGCCACGAAGGACAATGCCATTTACAATGGCTTTATCGATATCTTTAGTGGCTTGTCCAATGATCCTACGTTGGCTAAGGATTCGATGAAACGCATAGTGAAGTTTTTGGTGGGTTTCATTGAGAAGGAGAAGCACCAGAAACAGTTGGCTGAGAAACTTTTGGTAAGATTGATGAAATGTCAGACTGAGTCTCAATGGAATGATGTGGCCTACGTCCTCGGTGCCATACAGTACAAAAACGAAAGCATTTCTCTGGCACTTGAAGGGGGATTCAAAATGGTTCTGGCCAGAGACTAGCTGAGCCGATAAAATCAACAATAAAACTTGAATCCACAAGTAATGGTTTATGGCCCCATTTTCTGCCGCGATCCATTGTCATTCTCGAAGCCGTGAATTTTAACCCGCGAAGCTAAAAATAGAGATTTCAACTTTATTTGTTGTTTCAGCTCTTTAAAGATTCCTCATCTGTAATTAATTATTTATACCGTGTGTAGCCATGTTCAAACCTTGAGCCTGGGCTAAGGCAATTTCTCAAAGCCAGAATTTCCTTTTTTGGATTTTTTCCGACTTCCAAAAGTATCCATACGAGAAGTGACCAATACATTAGAAGGCTAAAGAGAATTAGCTTCTATATAGGAATTTGGTTGCAGATATTGGTAGTGCATATTTGTCCAGTGGAACCCGTGCGCAGTGACATATTGTGGAGTACTCAAACATCTTTGCTAAAGATTGTATTGTTGTACCAGGCTCGTCTCACACATGTTTCACAAGATCCAAGACGGCGTGGCTCATTTACTGCAGCTCGCCGGTATGGACGAGGCCAACTTTAAGATCTTGTTTTGCTCCCTTTTGTCATTTCCCTTCAGTTGGATATTTAAAAGATTACCCGATCAAAAGTACACCCTAAAGAATATATATGTTGTATCAGTGGCAGCGTTTTACGTGTTTGGAATATTAGATCTTGGCTCCGGCTTAGTGACTCTCTTAATATCCCTGATGGGATGCTATCTTATCACTCGGTACGTAAGGACGAGTCTGATGCCTTGGATCAACTTCATCTTTCTCATGACCCACCTTGCATACAACCACTTAAATATGCAATTTTTCCTGGTTTACGATAGTGCCAAAATTGATATTACTGGTGCTCAAATGGTGATGGTAATGAAATTATCGGCTTTCGGATGGAATGTCCACGACGGCCGAGCAAGCTCCGCTCCGTCGCAATACACGGAAATGAGGAAGATTACCAAGCACCCAAATATTTTACCTTTTTTCGGTTATGTCTTTTTTTACCCTTCATTATTGACAGGGCCTGCATTTGACTACGTGGACTACGATAAGTTCATCCATGGGTCGTTGTTCGATGATGTTCCGGAAGAAAAACGACCAGGAAAGAGCAAGCGAAGAATACCCAGGAGTGGCTTTCAAGCATTGAGCAAAGTTTTGCAAGGCTTTTTTTGGGCAGGTTTCTTTCTTGAAGGTCCAAAGTACGTCTCGTTAGATTATGTGTTCAACCCCAAATTTGTGAGTGAACACGGCTTCTTTTACCGGATATTTTATTTGTGGATTCTTGGTATTTACCATAGATTGAAGTATTACACCATCTGGCAGATTGCTGAAGGAGCGTGTATTTTATGTGGTATTGGATACAATGGCTACAGCGAGGAGTCCAAATCTTTCAGGTGGAACAGAGTGCAAAACATCGATCCCTGGACGTTTGAAACTGGCCAAAACGTGCATGTCTGCCTTGAAGCTTGGAATATGAACACCAACAAATGGTTGAAGCACTATGTGTACACCCGGATTGCCAGAAAGGGCAAGAAACCCGGTTTCAAGTCCACGCTTTTCACTTTTGCCACCAGTGCATTCTGGCATGGAACAAGACCAGGCTACTATTTGACCTTTGTTTTGGGAGCATTCATTCAAACTGTTGGGAAGATCTACCGTAAGAACTTCCGTCCAATGTTCCTTGAGAGTGACGGCAAAACACCTAAACCATCCAAAAGGGTGTATGATTTTGTTTGCTACCTTGTTACCCAATTGGCTTTTGGATTTGTTTGTCAGCCGTTCGTGATTCTTGACTTTCAAAAATCACTTTACTGTTGGTGGACCGTGAATTTCTACGTTCCGGTTGGAATATTTCTCACTTTGTTTGTGTTCAAAGGCCCCTTGAAACTGACTGCTACACTGTGGTGCCGGTCCCATTTCCCTGAAAAGGCCCCAATCACCCGGACATCAGCGCTTACGGAAGATGAATCTAGGAAGGTTTCTGGCGTTGTGGAAAAGGCCTTGAGCGAGAACTACGACTTACCGTCTTTAGGAGTTCCACCAATCGATATTTTGGAAGATACCAATAAAGAAGATTTGGAAGAAGAGATCAAAGAGATGGCGGATGCGTGGAACAGTTTCCGCAACCGCCGTGGTTCTTTTAGCAATGACTTTGATGGGTTGAAGGATGCATACAATAACTTCACCAGCGAAATCAATGAGATCATGCAGGCTAAAAAGCACGAGTTCAACAAGAAAGATGCATAGACAAGAAAAGGATTTTCCACATAATAGAATAGGAGTTAGTCCTATAACCAGAGGAGTTGTTCGGATCATTCGCATGAGAAGAGTTGTATACATGACGCATCTTCACTCAGCCACTGATGATTCTGATTATGGCGACAACTGTCATGACGCATAAGCAGTCGCAATATAGCAACTAAGTGCGATAGGGCTAAAGGAATTTGCCCAATCAAACTTGCGCGCCTGCAGTCCATATGCGCGCCTCTGTTAGGCATGAGGGCCTATATAAAGATGCCAGTTTGGATAACTCCTAGAGCAAGAAACGAATTTAGTAATACGCCGCAGTATGCTTCGCTTTCATAGAACAGTTTCCAGAGCCTACTCATCCAGAGCACAACCCCCCACCGGTGTGGTGTTCATGAACATGGGAGGGCCCAACAAGAGCTCTGAGACGTTTGATTTCCTCCACAGGCTCTTCTCTGACAAGGATTTGATTCCGCTAGGCCCTTTCCAAAAAATTCTCTCGTGGTTTATTGCAAAGCAGAGGACGCCTTCCGTGGCAGGCAAATACGACGAAATTGGAGGCGGCTCGCCTATCAGATACTGGTCTGAATACCAGTCAGAGAGAGTATGCAAGAGATTAGACGAAATCAGCCCCGATACAGCACCTCACAAGCCATATGTGGCCTTTAGATATGCGAAGCCCTTGACCGAGGATATGTTGGAGAAAATGAAGGCCGATAGAGTACGCAGGGCAGTCGCCTTTTCTCAGTACCCTCAATGGTCGGCGTCCACGTCTTCGTCATCAGTTCATGAGCTCTACCGTCAGACCCAGATACACGACCCAGAGAGAAGCATCGAGTGGAGTATAATCGACAGATGGCCCAAGGCCAAGTGCTTAGTGGACCCTTTTGCCAAGTTGATCCAGGATAAAATCAATGAATTCCCTGCAGAGGATAGAGACAAGGTGGTGATTCTTTTCTCTGCGCACTCTTTGCCCATGCAAATTGTAAACCGTGGAGACTCGTACCCCGCAGAGGTTGCTGCTTCGTGCTACGCCGTGATGGAAAAATTGAATTTTTGCAACCCCTACAGATTGGTTTGGCAGTCAAAGGTTGGCCCCAAGCCTTGGCTCGGGGCTTCGACTTCTTCAATTGTGGAGAAGTTGAATGTCAACAAAAATATTAAGGGTGTCGTATTGGTGCCCATTGCATTTACTTCGGACCACATTGAGACTTTGCACGAATTGGACATAGAGTTGAAGGAGGAGGTGAAAAACCCAGACCTAGTCAAGAGAGCAGACTCTTTAAACGATAACGAGGAGTTCATTTCGGGTTTGGCCGACTTGGTCAAGGCGCATCTTGAGTCCGGCGAGCTTTATTCGAACCAAATGGAGTTGGACTGGGAGTTGAGCAAGGAATACACCTCCAACACATTTTCTCACCCCAAGCAGTTGTTTGGTAAGCACTCCAAGGAGACTTAGATTGTATATAGCTATAAAGGTTCTACTTGTTAATCGGAGTCGTCTTGATCGGAGTCGAAGAGATCTAGGTCGAGACTGGCCGCTGGCTTCAGTTTGGCCACAGGCTTGACCATTGGTCTGCTGGCTTCTACTTGCGGCTGGGGCTTGACTGTCTCCGGTTCCTGGACGTCTTCCATCTCATCATCAGTATCCAGTTTCTTTGTTTTGCTAGTATCCTGCTCACCCAACTCCGCTTTGATCAATTCATCGGGCTTGAGTGAAGCCATGGCTAACATTCCTCTCCTCAATGCATCTTCTGCAGGCCACACAAAGTTATTAGGATGAATGAAAGGTGACTGCATAGTTGCCGGCGCCTTGGAAAACTTGGCCAATTTCATCGAGTACTCAATGAGAGTTTGCACATCCACACTTCGAAGCGTTTGCAATGTCTGGTCTTTGGATGCAGGTAACGATGATAGTTGTTTTAACTGAGCCCGGTACGATAAAAGCTCTCGTAAGATGTGCTTGGATTGCATTTCTAGGTCTTTGTTGGTCTTCGAAAGTGCTTCCGCCTGCTCACCTAGCTTGCGGTGTTCTTCGAGTTCTTTTAGACCAGATGTGATTTCGTCATTTATGCCTATTAGGCTTTGAACAGTCCCTACCAATTCGTCTCTCTCAAAAGAGGATACGCTTTGAGATAACGCTCCAAGCACAGATTCGAACTTTCGAAGGTTTTCAATTAGTATCAAACTCTCATACTTGGCGTTTTCTTCCCCAGATTCCGCCATCAGTTGACTATTCACTGTAATTGGCGCGTTTCTAGATGGATTTAGTGAGCTGGCGACATATGTTCCTGGTGTGCCTGGACGGGATAGTGATTTCGGCATGTTTGGTACTGTGAGTAGATTGAGCCGGGCACTCAGACCCACTCGCGACACTGGAAGTGAGCTGGGTGACTGATCTTTTATATGCGGCAACATTGCGTGGAGTAATGAAGTGTACGAGTGCTTGGGGTCTTGAGCAGGTGTTGGTGCATGTGCAGGAATGGATGTCTGAGCATCTCCATTCTCACGGTGGTAAGAGATGTAGTTATGTGATGAAAAATGTCTTTGGTGACTCCTCAAGTTCGGACTCCGAAGAATTGCCTGTGACGAAGATCCGGAGAATTGCCGACTTAGGTACCAAGCAAACACCGAAAAAGCGTGAAACCGAAGAAGACACGCATTTAGATGCTCAATTAGATTTGCTTACGAACTCCATACTGGATGGTCTTGATGAGTTGAAGACAACTAAGGTTCTTCAAAATTCTATTGATGATGTTGATGAGGTTGTTCAAAAGGCATCTGTATCGAAATCCATAATGAATCCTGACTCCATAGCGTTTCAAATGATGCAGAAAATGGGCTATAAAATGGGTCAAAGCTTGGGCGCACGGGAAAACACCAGTGGTATCCACGAACCTATAGTTTCCAAACAGACCAAAGGTCGAGCTGGTATAGGAGCAAAATCTGTTTCCACAGTAGTGCTTCCTATCTCAGATGTTTCCGATCAGAATATTTCTCTGTATCGAAGAATTGAGCTGCAAAAGCACCGGGAACTGATAAACAAGAAAACCATTGCAAAGCTCAAAGACTTTTGTTTCCGCATATCAGGCGACGAGGAACTAATGATGAAAGGAGATTTTGCTATTGATAAGGTCAATTCTCTCTGGAGAGAGCATGCAATTGAGGTCCAACTGAAGACCATGCAAGCCCTGGAAGCTTTGGGAGATTTTCCCGAACCAAAAGCTATGGAAAATTCATTAAGAGAACTTCTAGACACATCAACCGAATTGAGCTTATTAATCGATTATTGTCGACTGGAGTGGTCGTATTGTCCGTATTGTGAGGTAAAATACGACAGTAAAAGTGACATGGAGGCGCATTGTCCCGGCAAAAGCCCTGAACTTCATTATTAAAATGAAGTATTAAGTATTGCATTTCTCGCTTCGATTTGATCCTGTTCAAATTGATTAAGTGTATCCACAGACATATCCCTGTCTAAAAAATTCAAATCTTTAGCCTCTTCAGCTGTCAAGTCTTCGAAAACCACATTTCGTGGTAAGAAACCATATACTGGGGGCAATTTTTCAGCTGAAACGTATTTGGAGTTTTTTCCCACTGGTTGAAAGCGAGTTTTCTGCCCGTGTACGCTTTCTTCCCGGCCCCATCGAAGAACCACCCGATTTCCATTTATAGGTATTCCATGCATGTATAGGATAGCTCTTTCCGCAGCACCACGTAGAAGAAACTTGATGTGAGCCACGCCTTCGTGGTAGTTCACTTTACAGTAAACAATATGACCAAAAGCAAGGAAATGGGCAATAAGATCATCCCGTGTTATACCGTAGTTGATGTGTTTGATGCAAATAACTGAGTTATTTGGATCTGTAAAAGGCGTCAAAGCTGGTTGGTACTGTGCTAAGTTGACTGAGGTATTGGCCAGGTCACCTGACTTTTTGGTGTTTACTTCCTGGTTTGCACCATTGGCCTGACCCACTCTAATCTGACGTTGGTTTAAAATTGCACCATTCATTTCCTTGAGTGCTCTTTGCTGGATTTCAGCACTAACAAAACGAACGAATCCAAATCCCTTTGAAGCACCGGAATTGGGGTCAGTCATCACTTTAGCTTGCTTAACCAGGCCAGGGTATACACTGTTGAATTTTTCGAAAAGAATGGCTTCAGATACGTCCATTGACAAATCGCCCACAAAGATAGAATAGTCAGCGGAGTTCTTGGAAGCATGGTTTATTGAACCTCCTTGGTTACTTTCGTTAACTTGTGAGCCTCCAGATGGTAAATTCAATTTGAAAAGTTTGGAAGTTCCAGGGATAAGAGTCTTGTTGCGTTTTAAGGCATTGGCTGCTGATGTACTGGAGGCGAACTTCACGAAACAACACAGTGGTTTGCCCATTTTATCTTTTAGGAGTTTGATATTCACAGGCACCTCGCCTAACTGAGTCCATATCTGGTTTATCTCAGTCTCGGTCCAGTGTGGGTCCAAATCGCCCATCCAGACCTGGTTCTCTGTGTGGGCCTGCGAGTATACCAGATGATTCGCTGTATGAGGCTTCTTTTGGTACTTATTGTTTCCATAGTTCAGAAATTGATTGTGGTTTGATTGGTAGTTGCTCAGGTAATTCGGTTGGTAATTTGGTTGGTAATTCGGTTGGTAATTTGGTTGGTAATTTGATTGGTGATTTGGTTGGTAATTTGATTGGTAATTTGAGTGGTGGTTTGCTTGGTAATTTGCTTGGTGGTTTGACTGATAATTTGATTGATGGTTTGACTGATAATTTGATTGATGGTTTGACTGATAATTTGATTGATGGTTTGACTGATAATTTGATTGATGATTTGATGGGTAGTTTGATTGGTGGTTTGATGGGTAATTACCTTCGCCGTAGTTTGCGTTACCTTTATTTTTTCGGTACCCGTTAGGTCCATTATAAGAGTTCTGATAAGAACTGGGGTGGCCCTGAGGGCTATATGAAGTGCCTTGACTTTGGCCTCTATAGTTGTTGGTCCCATTTCTTGGGCCATTCACGCGAGGATTTCCTCCTGGACCATTATTGTAGGGAACTCGATTTGTTCGATTGTTATAGCCATTGTATTGAGTGTCTTGGTTGGGTAAATCCGGCCGATGACTCCTTTGCAGCTGACCATTATCACCGGATTGATTACTAGGTCGATACAGATCTCCTGTAGGTCTGAACGAACTCTTTGGGTAATGTGGCATAGGAAGGAGGTGTGGGTTGTAATCTTGATCGGGTTTATGATGAGATTGTATGTAGTCTTGGGAATGATGCGAACTGTTTCAGCTAGAGAGAAGAGTGAGTTAGCCATGTTGTAAACAAATCACGACCAAATTTTTGATAATTTTTTTTTTTTTGACCATCAGTTCAACAGATTTTCTGACTACACTTCAAATCCTCAATTTCAATTCTGAAATTCAGACTTTTTCCTGACACTACTCATGAAGACAGTACTCTTCACTGTGTGTTTTGTCAGTCGTGCTCGCAGTGCTTCACCATGGGCCTGCATACACGAGCTCTCCAATTAAAAGATGAGAAATTACCTTTTCACATCAGCACCCCCGCCCTACATCTGTTAGAATTTCGTCTGTTACTTAACAAAATCTACACAGCATGTTCTCTAGATCCAGTGCTCGCACAGCATCCCGTATGGGCCGCAGGTTCCAGTCTCACGCCGCCCAGGTCGAGCCCAAGGTTACACCCTTCAACAACAAATACAACTTCAACATAGCTCCTCCCCCAGTGCATGCTTACTGGAACGCAAGAAACTTCTCGGTATTGCTTGTTCTTACTCCTATAATCTTGGGCGTTGGGTACCTTGGAAAGTTCACGGGTCAAAACATCCAGGGCTACGAGGGCTTGTTGACTTTTGCCGAGTCCGAAAAGTCTCCACTCAAAGACTTAAAGTTTGGCGAGCCCCAGGGCAAAAAAAACTAATGCATCACATTCTTATAATCAATTACATATTATCGTTATTAAGTTGTATTTTAGATTGACTATTCTGGACTCACTTGGTTCTAAAGCTTTGTAGTAGTAGAGCGAGTCTGTCTTCAAAATTCTCTTGAAAAACACTCAGAATACAGATTCCGAAAGCTGCAATTCAACATTAATCTATCCATCCGGTCATCTATCCGACTAGAGGTTAGTATGTCTAGCACTCGGCCCCGGCCTCTGGCACGCGGCTCACCAATGGTGTGCGCGGCCCAATTACATTTGAGAAAATTCCATTGGGTGAAAACACTCTTACTCTAAGCGTCACTCCAACTGCACAAATGTTATCCAGGTTTGGCGTGGGAGCCTTGAAACAATCTAGAGCATCTGCTGTGAGGTTATTGACCACCAAAACGTCCATTGTGGACCATGCTACCGGCAAAACCATTATTTTGACCGACCCTAATCGCCCTCAAATAGCAGACTACCCAAATCCTGAGCCAAAGTTGGCGCAGTCTAGAGACCCATACGAAAAGTATGATTTCCAACAATTGAGAAGAAACAAGAATGATCCCTTGAGTATTGACGACGACTTGCACGACATGTGGTCTCCTGACTATTACCTGTTCGTCTCGAACAAAACCGCTTTGAAGCACAATGCCATATTTGTATCTGTTTTACTTTCTATTTTTGGTACAGTGGCATACTTTCAGCTCAACCCAGAGAAACCTGCTATGCCCAGATCCTTTCCAGACAACGGGTTAGCTCAAAGCTTGGGGTCTGGTGACGAGAAGTCTGATTACTTCTACAGAGTCAGACCTGACACCACTGCCAAGGACGCTGGTGTTTTGGGTGCTGAAGAGGACCTAGCTGCACAAAAGGATGCTTACTTGAGAGCTAACTCCGAGTTCTTTAAGGCTTAGACAACTCAACCGCATAATTATTCGATACAATACAATACACAAAGTCAGAAGCCCGTCCATTATTTCAGATAATGCAGATTAAATAATGTAGCTTTAGAATTTAGAAGTTGTTGTGCTTGGCCTGAAATCGGCAATCTGGTGCATGGGCTTGTCTGCAGACACACTCTCAGATTTCTCAAGTAAAACAAAGTAGCGCATCCACACTACGTTTTGACAAGCATGCTACATCTGCTCGAAGGCTCGAATGGCAATGCCAATGGAGGGGCAAAGTCAAGACACTCGAAGCGAAGGGCGGCTTCGCTGTCTACCTCCCTGCATTTGGGCTCTCCAGGGCCTAATAACAAAAGAATCAAGTTAGAGCCATCGGAAGACTCCGAGGAATCAGACTTGGTCAATATCATTTCTGACTTTAATATCGATGTCAATGAGCTCTTTCAGTTAAAAGAATACGGCTCCTTGGCAGACTGGAATCCTGAAGATTTCTCTAGAGCAACCAGAAGCGAGCTTCCCGAGATATTCCAATATTTCATAGAAAACAACAAATACCAACTCATTTGGGATGAACAATCGGCTGAGAACCTTGATAGCTTGCCACTACGGTTGCAAAAGAAAGTGATTGCAGAACGGGAAATGAAACTCAGGGAAAAGTTCCCATTCATGGATGAAGTTCAACTGAAGAGTTTAGAACGGGAAGCTGCACTCTTGGCCCCAGAAAGAAAAAAGTCGCCGCCCAAACTGATTCCACCAGTGAATAAACTGAAGACCAAGGTAGTACCCATTGTCGAACCCTCAAGTGAGCCAGAGCGTCTGGAACACTCTAGCGAAGAGCTGGACACGCCTCCCGATACACATTATAAACTCAAATCCTTATCATATTCGCTTCCGCCTTCTGTTGTTACACATCCTTCCCATATACCGTCTTGGCGTCCGTCTCGAACGGACTCTGAATTCTACAACAACGATCCCGATGCCCAGCATTTGATGAACTTCAAGTTCAAGCCGACCGCGATTATCTGGGACAAACTTCAGGGTTTTCAAGCACCCGACGTTCAGCTGAAACTTACCAATTTCCTAGAAACCAAATACAAATCCAGCATTATTGATGATGCCGGTGCAGAAGTTACCAACTCACCAGAAGAGTACCAAGCGACCTTAGAATCGCAAAAGAACTTCCTCAAGAAAATTCGTCGCAAGGTGGTGGAGGATGGAAGTTTTGAATTGAACGGTGATAAGATCGAGCGTCGGAAGGTTGTTTTACCACAAAGCTCGAAGAACTCAACGGATTTTTTTCGAGAAAACGGATGCATCACCCCAAAATTGCAAGGTGCAGCAAACGAGTTTACTTTTCAAGACCATTTGGTAAATCAAGGTATGGCATTTGCTAGGTTACACCAAGGCATGCGGAGGCAACATCAGGCTAGAATTCGCCGGATAGCACAGATTGTCGAACAGCACTTCAGGAAAAAAGCCGGCGAAAAAGAACGTGCTATTCGGGAGAGAGAACAAAATCTTCGAAAGATTAGCAGGCTCGCGATTCAAGCGGTAAGAAAAAGATGGGCGCAGGCTAACAAAGTCTACAAGTTCTTGCAGCACGAAAAAGAAGAAGAGCTCAAGCAAATCGAGGGCCGTGAACATTTAAGCAAGATGCTTAAGCACTCTACACAATTACTCGAGGCGCAACTTAACCGTTCTTCTGATAATACAGCGGAGCCTGAGTCCCGCATGGTCACTAATAGTGAAGATTCCGACAACAAAGATTCGGACGTTTTCTCTTCTACTTCTGAATCTGAACACGACTCTCAAGGGGAAATTTCTCTGGGTGATGAGACTGGGGACAATCAACTCTCAATCACTGCGCTCAAAGAGAAGTATTCTTCGCTAGAACCGGTCAATGATGACCGCGAGTCTGAGCAAAATGATAGTTCTGAGGAGGCAGGAAATGGCACTCTTGCGTCGCTCTACGGTGCAGAAAAATTGAAGAGTGATACACCTGTCGAATACACACCCGAGCAGCTCACACTTATTGAGACTTTGTCTAAAAAAGAAGAAACCGACAATTTGGACTCTTCTGATGAGTCTAGTCTGATGACAGATGAATCTACCGAAGATGAATCTACTGATGCTAGCAGTGATGAAGAAGAGGCATCAGCCGAGCCTGTCAGTCTTTCTTCTTTATACGATACCAAGGAGATGAAAGCTGGATCTGAAGAATCGGGCTCAGAAGACGTTGATATGAAGAACGATCTTAGTGAGAACAAATCCATTCCAAAACTGGAAGCAGAAGATGAAGAGAATGTCGAAGAGATAAATGGTTTCAAAGTGAAGGATGTTCCTCTCCCTAGCCTACTTAGAGGAACATTGAGACCGTACCAAAAGCAAGGACTCAACTGGCTCGCCAGTTTGTACAATAATGACACTAACGGGATATTGGCTGATGAAATGGGTCTAGGAAAAACGATCCAAACCATCTCATTGCTTGCTTATCTAGCCTGTGAGCATCACATCTGGGGGCCGCATTTGATTGTTGTTCCAACCAGTGTTATGCTCAATTGGGAAATGGAATTCAAGAAATTTGCGCCAGGATTCAAAGTTATGACATATTATGGGTCCCCGCAAGAAAGAGCCAGAAAGCGGAAAGGCTGGAATAAGCAGGATGCCTTTCATGTATGCATTACATCCTATCAATTGGTCGTTCACGATCATTCTTCGTTCAAGAGAAAACGCTGGAGATACATGATCTTGGATGAAGCTCACAATATCAAGAACTTCAGGTCTACCAGGTGGAAGGCTCTTCTTAACTTCAATACCGAAAATAGGTTGTTACTCACTGGTACTCCCTTGCAAAATAATTTGATGGAATTGTGGTCTCTTTTATACTTCTTGATGCCATCATCTAAAGTTGAGCAAATGATGCCGGAAGGGTTTGCTAATTTTGAAGACTTTCAACAATGGTTTGGAAAGCCAGTTGACAAAATCTTAGAGAAAACAGCCACCGGTGATTTGATCGATGATGACGTGACCAAAAATTTAGATAAGGAGACGAAAAATACTGTTTCGAGATTGCATCAAGTTTTGCGGCCGTACTTACTCCGTCGTTTGAAAAAGGATGTCGAAAAACAGATGCCAGGGAAGTATGAGCATATTATCTACTGTCGGTTATCGAAAAGACAGAGATACTTGTATGACGATTTCATGTCTCGTGCCAAAACAAAAGAAACATTAGCATCGGGAAATTTTTTGTCCATTATCAACTGTTTGATGCAATTGAGAAAGGTTTGCAATCACCCCGATCTTTTTGAAGTCCGTCCAATTGTCACTTCATTTGCAATGCCAAGAATTGCGTTCCACTCATACAATTCGACGGATGCGGTCATCCGGAAGCTCTTGAATAGCTCCCAAAAACCAGAAGTGTCTTTGCCAGTCCTTAATCTAGACATTACGCTGGTGGATGATATGAACTACTTTGCAGCGGAGGCCAACATGCGTCTTATTTCCCAAACACAATTTGATAAGGAAATCGCTAAAATTAATGAAATTATTGAAAAGGGCTCGTTAGAGATGGATTCAGTCGCTGAAGGGTCGGTGATGTCTGATATTTTGCAGGTGAGCAGAAAAATCAAACTACAAGAGCAAATTGAACTTCGTGAAAGGCTCAAGCATGCAGCATACTTGAACCGCTTAAGGTGTCTGCGGAAACCGCTCTATGGCGTATCGTTCATGAACTTCGTGGGCAAGGCAAGTGCAAAATCCAATTGTGAATTGATAGAAAACATGATCTTGAGTATTCCTCAACGTCAAGCACAAACTTCTGATGTCGTCAGCAAATACGCAGTGGTCACACCTGCTGCAGTTGCGTTGGACGTAAAGGATCAACTTATTCCAATAAAGACTCAATACCGGGTCCAAGAAGAAGTTCAAAAGGATTTCATAACGAATCCATACCATCAAGCACAGGTGAAACTCTCAATTGCGTTTCCTGATAAGCAGTTATTGCAATATGATTGTGGAAAGTTGCAAAAGCTAGCCAGTCTCTTGCAAGATCTTATCCCTAACGGGCACCGGGCGTTGATTTTCACGCAAATGACGAAAGTCTTGGACATTTTGGAACAATTCCTCAATCTTCATGGCTATAGGTATCTGCGGCTTGATGGAGCCACTAAAATTGAGGACCGGCAACTACTCACGGAGAAGTTCAACCGGGACCCCAAGATCCCAGTGTTTATATTGTCCACCCGTTCGGGAGGATTGGGTATCAATTTGACTGGAGCAGATACCGTTATTTTCTACGATTCTGATTGGAACCCGGCTATGGATAAGCAATGTCAGGATCGATGTCACAGAATCGGTCAAATGAGGGACGTGCACATCTACAGGTTTGTGTCAGAATACACGATCGAATCGAACATTTTGAAAAAAGCCAACCAAAAGAGACAATTGGATAATGTTGTTATCCAAGAAGGTGACTTTACAACAGACTATCTAGGGAAATTTTCTGTCAAAGACCTTGTGAATGATACCAGCATTGTGGGAGATTTGCCAGATAAGCCTATCGGCGAGAATGCCAACATGGACTTATTGGCGCAAGCTGAAGACGAAGCTGATCGTTATGCAGCAAAGGAAGCCATGAAGGAAGTGGCTGTGGATGCTGAAGATTTCGTGGATGAGAATAAGCAGGAGAATGGAAAGGTAATGGACCAAGAGGAATTGGCCGATTCAGATTACGAAGAGGGCGTTGGGCATCTTGACGAATACATGCTTCGGTGTATTGGAGAAGGGTATTATGTCGAGTAAGTGTATATAAATATAGAAGAGTGAAAAGTGAAAATGAAAAGTGAAAATGAAAAGTGAAAATGAAAAGTGAAAATGAAAAGTGAAAGTGAAAATGAAAAGTAAAAAGTGAAAAGTCAAGATCGAAAATTGAGGACCTGATCTGAAAGATATAGACTGGTAAAGTGAAGCCCAGGATGTGACATTTGATAAGTCCGTAATATATCACGTGCGCATTATGTGCACAACCAAAAATATCGATAGCCGGGCTTTTCCTGATACAGCGACCACCAGAAGCACGCTCAACAACACCATGTCATCCAGTATCCAGTCACTTTTGAAGACCGAAAAAGAAGCTGCTGCCATTGTCAATGATGCAAGAAAATATAGAACTGAGCGTTTGAAATCGGCCAAAGCTGATGCCCAGAAAGAAATCGACGAATACAAGGCTCAAAAAGACGCCGAGTTGAAGAAGTTCGAAAGCGACCACACCGGCTTGAATGACAACATCGAGAAAGAGGCCGAGGCTTCTGTTCAAAAGGAGTTGGAGGAAATTAAGAAGAAGTACAGTGGGAAAAAGTCTTCAGTGGTTCAATTGTTGGTGGATGCAGCAACCAAGCCTTCTCCCGAGTTACACATTAATGCTTAATTTAAAGAGGATTCCATTCCCGAGACAATGCTAGATGCGTTTCATTTAGGCAATAGAAGTGATATTTGAATTATGTCAACCTTTATGTGTAGTTAATGATGCGGACCAAGTCAGGCTCCGCCCTTGGCCAACTTTCTAAAAGACCGCATTACCTTCCAAAATCTATTATCGTAGCTTGCGGCGTTAAGACTGCTAACAAATGTCCATGCTTTTTTGTCATCAGCAATTGGGTAGTCGATAGGAGGTGGGATGGCTGTTTTGACCCCCAAGGCTCGCAAAATGGGCTTGTCAACCACGATGGACTTGGCGTTACACAACCCGGTCAAACCTTCTTCACCGCCGAACTTGCCGAATCCAGACTTCTTGACTCCTCCAAAAGGTAATTGACACACGTAAAAAGTCGCAAAGTCGTTGATTGCCACGTTTCCACTTTCCAAACGTTTGGCTACGGCGTCGCAGGCGGAGAAACTCAGACCAAACACCGAATTGCCCAAGCCATATTCCGTGCTATTAGATATGGCAATGGCATCTTCCACGTCCTTGGCCTTCATCATGGTAAGCACAGGTCCAAACACCTCTTCCTGAGCAATAGCCATAGTGGAATCAACATCTACCAAAAGGGTGGGCTCAAAGTAGTGGCCCTGGGGGTAGTTTGGATGCATGTAGCGCAGACCACCGTGTAATAAGCGGGCGCCCTTGTCAACCGCATCCTGTATCAACAGTTCGATCTTTTCAAAGCGATTATCAGAGACCATGGCACCCATGTCTATTTCATCCAATTGATCGATATCCGAGCCAAGTCTGAAGGTATCCATGCGTTCCTTCAAGATCAGCACGAGTTTCTCGTATGCCTCGGGGACACAGATGACTCGCTCTATACCAATGCAGTTCTGGCCTGCACTCTGAAATGTTCCTCTCAAAATAACAGACGAAAGAGCCTTCAAGTCGATCTTGTCGTCTATCACCACCACTGAGTCTTTTCCTCCAAGCTCAATGACACATGGAGTCAACTCTTTTGCGGCGCTCTGGAGCACCTTGTGCGCCACAGGCTTGGACCCTATGAAAGTGATGTGCTTTAATCCTGGGTGGGAAGTGAAATATTCTGCCGTTTCGGGGAAGCTATAGCAAAGCTGGACCAATTCCTCATTCAAGTCAAGCAGGCGCAAGGCAGCGCGGATCAATCCCACAAACCAGGTTGATGACCACACAACCTGTTCAGAGCACTTTATGACAATGGAGTTGCCACTAAACAAAGCAGCCACAACCGGACCAATCAAGTTATGAAGCGGGTAGTTCCATGAGATAATCGCTGCAACTACACCTAGCGGCTCGTAGCGCACTTCTGCATTTTTCATGAGTCCCAAGAGCAACGAAGACGGACCAGGCCGTGAAGAGGGACGAAGGGCCTTTTCGCCATGTGCCACAATCCAATTGATTTTCTCAAGGGTCACCATTATCTCCCCCATAGAAGCATCCAACTTTGTTTTTCCACTGTCTCTGCATGCAACCCGGGTGATGTTTTCCTGGTTATCTAAAATGTACTGGCTTAGAGTTCTCAAGAGTCGCTTTCTCGTAGCAAAAGTGGAAGATGCCCAAACACTTTGCGCCTCTGCTGCTGCTTCAATCTTCTTGTCCATTTGCTCCTTAGTTGTACAGGGAAATGTGCCTAAGTACTGACCTGTAGCGGGACAATAGCTCTGGATTTTATCGCCTTCACCCTCCTCTGTTAAGTCAATTCTGGGCGGGTACAACCGCTTTCCCTTCCAATGGCGCTTAGCCTCGTCAGGAATCGGGTACTCAAGCTTTTTTGGTGCCTCAAGCTTGTTGTACTTGTTGGGTCGTTGGGTTATGTATTTCTCGTATACATAGTACATCAAGGGCACGATCACACAAACGAAGAACGTTGTGGAAATCTGGTACTGCCATTGAAGATCAGCAAAGTCGAGGTTAATGGCAATCATATGAAGTCATGTAGCACTGTCCAGTGGTGAGTACGTGAAAGACACTTTTGAGGTGCTCGCTTACTGGTGTGTATGCGAGTGTCGGACGCAACCATGACTGCGAAAAGCCCTTTTACGACTAGTGCTATTAGTGCCACGGTGCTGTGCCAATAGAGACAAGATATGTGATGAATAATTCTCAGAGAAGTATAAAGTGGAAGACCGGGTTTTGAATATTGAGTTCTTATGAGTTCTTACGAGTTCTTACGAGCAAGAATTGTCTCATACTGTTCATTGTTGGTTCAGGAAAACGTCATAAAAACTAATTGCCATAAACTTCCTGTCAGACCGTAACTAAAAATTTCTTTCCGATTCAATATGCAAAATACCCCCTAATACAGTAAGATGATATCTTAAAGCCTGACTGGATTTATTGCACTTTGGACTAATGGTTCTGGTTATTCTGCACCGCCTTGCTCCTCTTCATTAATAAACATGAAGTCGTTGTATTCAGCTCCCGTCCGATTCTGCACTATTGCACTGATGATGTTGTGATCAATATAGTCGAAAAGAGAGTCTGTTTTTTTGCCGTCCGTTTGGGCTCCGGTGAATACATCGTATCGACTCGTCTCGTCTTTGGGTGGAATCACATCGTATTCAAAAACATCATCACGAGAGAAGATCTTTTCGGGAATCTTGGCCATGACTTTGTTTTCTCCTGACAAAATCACGAAACGAATCAAATTTATAGGAATGTCGGACTGGGCCGGGGTCTGCTCTCCGCCAAGCCATTTCAGAATCCACAGACCCTTACTCTTGGACGTCAAGTCGGCAAATAACTTCTGAAGTACATCATGTAAAAATTTGATATCTTGATCCCGCTTCCAAACTGCCTTTGCACGAACCATATAAGTTTCCGTCTCGATTAAAATGCGATCACTTGGAGCCAAATCCGATTCTTGCATGGGTATGTTTTGGGCCAAACATACATCCTGAAACAAGCGTAATGCACATAAGCGATGTACTTCAAATGCGTCTTCGATTGCCTTTTTGGCCTCCTCTTTTCTTCCCAACAGCAACAAGGCCAAAACATACGAGAAGGCTAGCCCAGGAGTGTACCACTGCGTATAAGTTTGGACAAGTGGAGATTCAACGAATTTGACCAAGTACTCATATTCCTCTGCGGCAATAGCATAGTGGTCTATAAAATAACGCACACCTAAAGGATCCTCGGCAGGTGCAAATGCAAGCAAAAGTTTGCAGTAATTCAATGCAGTCAAATACGTTGATCTCTCTCCAAGGCCAATGATAAGCCGGAAGATGTTGAGATAAAGCTGCCGGCTAGCAAAAGATTCGTACGGGAGTCGCACAAGTTCTGTCTTGCCCTTTTGAAGTAGCTCATGACAAGATTTGTGAAGAGATCTGTCAAACACAAACAATGCCTTTTCGACCAACGCCGTGCTTGTGGACTTGTCATTTCCTTGTCTCAATAAAACCATTGCCACTTGTAAAAGCGTTTCCACGTGGTATGGATGCTGCTGAAGAAGTTGCATTAATGATTCTGGGTCGGGTGTCATCACCACGGAGGCGTAGAACTTTGAATTGGCCAAACGTTCTTGCAAAGATTGAACTTTGGTGAACCTGAAGTATTTGATACCAAGATCAGCTTCATTTCTCACCTTCAGCTCTAGAGTTTGGTAATCCACCGTTTCTTCCTTATATTCCTTGCACTCTATCACATCATCCATGGTTAACTCGTCCATTCCTAGTGTTCTCTGTGTGGTAGGCAACCAGTCGTCCCTAATTCGTGTCAAGAGCAATTTTCTCGAAGTTCCAGGCACGCTTCTGTGGTCTTTTCCACCCCAGCCTCTCGTAAGCCGAGCTAGTTTTTTGAACTGAGCCAAAGTTTCCGGAGAAACCGCTATAGATGTGGAGCTATTAGCATCTTGAATGGTTTCCAAGGAAATCTTTCCGAAAAGGTTTTTGAGTTCGGTGTCGGGGTCTAAATTCTTGATATCTTCAACAGACAAGAGACTCAAACACTGGGCGAGCCTAGCCGTAGTGAAATACACGTAGTTCGAATCTGTATATGCTAATGGAATGTCTTCTTCATTGAGAGAAGCTTCATAGTCATTTCTTTCTTCAGCGACAGGAGTGGTGCTACTATTTTCGGAAGCTTGGGCCTGGTTTTTTTTCCTGACCTCCTCTAGAAACTTGTCTAGGTCGTCATCATCTTCGGATGAAGCGGCGTTTCCCTTGCGATTTGCATTCTTCTTTTGGCTCTTTGGAGGCTCTTTCCTGGTGTTTTTCTCTTTGGTTTTTTTAGCGTCATTCTCCTTGGTTTCAGGTATGACAGCTTCTGGCTCGGAGTGTGTGCTGTCAACGCTGTCGTCGTCATCAGAGTCAGCATCGGAATCGCCATTCAAAAGTGCAAACGCATTGACTTTTGTTTGTGGCCGGTATTCGGTATGCTCTTCGATAAGCTCGGGATTCAGATCATCTAGCTGGCTTTTTTGAAGTCGTCTTAAGGCTCTGGAACTCATAGTGAGGTGAAGAAGTAGCGCGCAGTCATCAAGTATCTACCATAGCATCGTTACCATGAAGAGACATTTGTTGTACAAAATGAATACGCTAACAGAAGAGCAGAATCGTTTTACTATGAAAAAACTTGATAGTCTCATTAAAATAACCACTGGTACTCTCCATCCCACTATTTCAATCACTTGCGCCTACATGTACGTATTTATGTACACCATTACACCAGCATACACTGCTTTTTAAAATTATTCATACCAGTGCGACAAGATTATATTCATACCAATATTTCAAAATTATTCGAACTAGTGCGACAAAATTATTCATACCAAATGGCATAATGTTTCACACTAACTTTTAATAGTTTTCAGTAATCAGAAATTTATATCTTGCTGATTGCTATTACATTTTATTGTTGGAGTCTTCCAATCAACGGCCACACGGAAAAAACTAAAGTAGTTTTCATGTTATGCTGTATTTTAAAACTTGTATTTGAATTTTTCAAAATTATTCACACTGAATGCGACAAAATTTCATACCCATATTTCAAAATTATTCATACCAGTGCGACAAAATTATTCATACCATTACAAAATTTTTCATAACAAATACAAGTTTTAATATACAACATAACATGCAAACTCCTTTTATTTGTCCGCTTGGCCGTTGATTGAAAGACTCCAAGAAGAGTATATAAATATAAAATTTCTAATTATTGAATTCTATTAAAGTTGGTGTGAAACATTATGCCATTTGGTATGAATAATTTTGTTGCACTGGTATGAATAATTTTGAAATATTGGTATGAATAATTTTGTCGCATTGGTATGAATAATTTTGTCGCACTAGTATGAATAAATTTGAAAAAGACTGTACTCGCACACACATTCGTATGCCATTAGTCTCAGGTGTATTCGAGTATCTTGTCTCTATAACCGACTCAGATTTCCGAGCAAAATTCAAATACAAAACTACAATATTTCTTATTCTTTGTCATGAATTATGTATGTAATTTTGATGCGTGAATTGACAAGATTTTTAGATCCTGCCAGCACTTTGCTTATCTTCACCTTCAAATACAATCTTTTTGATAACAGTGTCGACATTGGCGTCCTTACCGAACTCGTTTTGCAATTCCTCCTTAGAGGCCTCATCTAACACACCTTCAACACCTCCCTGTCTATTAACAAACACCTTGTATATGGATACCACGTCAATCAAGGGAAGGGTGCTGTCTCCTTCCTTAAACTTCTTGACGAGATCAGTGTTCTCAATGAAAATGACAAAGTCGGACTGTTCGCCCTTGTAAAATATCTTGTGTGGTGAAGCGGACATAGTAAAGATTTATGTGATAATTTATCTTCTTGCTAATTGCAAATAGAATATACAATTAACTCTTTTCAGTGAGGGGTATACGTCATTTATATACTTTTACAATCGTCATGATGGTCTAGCCCAAAGCAATCGTCACCATAGCAATATTCAGGGATATGCGTTGAATACAGGATGCGCTATGCGACCTTACAGCATTGGACGCTGCGAAAGGCATTCTACAGTGCTAGTGTCCACTGCGCGTGAATAGCAAATGGGCGGGCGAATCCCAGAGAATCCACTGGAACCGTTGGAACAAGGTGCGGCCATTGGGCCATCTTGTGCTGACAGATTGAGAGGTTGTTCACTAAAAGGGTCAGATCATTCGAGACAGTGACGAAAGAATGAATGGTGATGGCGACTCGGACATGATGTTTGGATTGACATTTTTAATTGCCAGGATTATTTCCGGTTTTGTAGGGCCTCTGAACTGTACATGAGATTAGATCTTTTTTAGCGTGCATACGTTATGAGCGTGAGATCTCCACGCGGCAATCGTTTGGTTGCTTTCGGAAGTGTGACCCCACAGCCTATGACCTAACCGTGGCAGAGAGAACAACAAGAAGAGTTCATTCAAGATGAATGTGCTTGTTTCAAAAAGGGAGAAGCCGGAAGAATAATTGAATATTATGGATGTATGGTGACTTTGTAAAAAGAAAGACTAAAAAATTAAAAAATAATGAAGGATGCGAGGTTCGAACTCGCGCGGACAATCGTCCAGAAGATCTTAAGTCTCCCGCCTTAGACCACTCGGCCAACCCTCCTTTATTGATAATTTCCAAGTTGCATATTATTAGGTTTAATACTGGTTTTTACAAATTATTTACTTCCTCCAACACAGAATATAGATAATTATCAACCAGAAAATGTTGAATCCCTTTTTGAATATGGTTGCTCATGAGTTTTGCTTTCTTAGTGATGGACAATTTGTACAAATTACACAAATTGCTTAGCCCTTCCAACCCAATTAAAGTATCGTCATGATGTATGTGGTAGATAAATACGTACATAGGTGAAGTTTCAATCAAATATAGAAGAAATTTCTTTCCCTGTATTCTGTACACCAATCGAAACAACTATTGGAGGGAAAGCAGACAAATTTATCTCTCAACATCATACCCACCAGAAATTCGTTCTGAAATCAATTTGGCTCTTAATTTGAACTCTACATTGGTAGCTACCTTCTACACAGTTAAAAAAAAGCCTCAATCGTTAATTTGTAGTTACTCAACTTCCTTAGGACTCCGTTGAGCTCCTGTGGCCCGACGTGTGATCTATTTTATTCAATTCATGATGCCTATGTCCTGATCCTTATAGCTTTTCTCCACCTTAGAAGTTTCACAAATGTATTTAATACACTTCTTATGCTCCGCGACTAGAAAAGCGCAGTCACTTCGCTGTTGATCTCCCATTCTATCTTTTAGTGTTTATGTCACAATGCCACATTGCTCAAATTTAATTTTTTTTTATAAAGAAGGTTTACCGACAGGTGTACATGAACTAGGATAGACAATATCCATGGGACCAAAAAGAGCTTAATGTCTTAAACCACAGAAATTCCTATGAAATTTGAGAGTGCACTAACATGGTGAAACTTGATGAGCTCACTATCTTTGGTAGTGACTTACCAGTTCTATGCGAGTTGTGAAACTCGTTGGAAACAGCGAAACTGTTCATTTTTAGCCACCATGACTTTCAGAAAAGTAGGAAAATTAGTCATCAATGCATTTTAGTCATCAATGCAAGCAGTGAGTTCAAATTTGATATGGAATAGTTGATATACTTTCTATAGGTCTGGTTATCTTATATTTTCGAAATTTCGGAAAAATCAAACGTGGCATAACGGCTAGCTTCTTTGGTTCTGAAATACTATACTCGAGTTCGAATCCGGGCATAGGCAACAGCGGTTTTAGCTCAGTTGGGAGAGCGTCAGACTGAAGATCTGAAGGTCCTGTGTTCGATCCACAGAAATCGCATCTCTTTTTTGAAACTCCCTACATCTTTAAGTTATCTTTTATCCTTTATTATTACTTTATTAAACAGCTCAAAGTTCGACGAACTTCAGCACCGAAAACAACCCCCGCTCTAAATTAGCCCAAGTCACATAATCCGGACTGTAATCGAGGAGCTCGCTATAAGCTGGGATTGTAGAGCCACTAACCTTCACACCATCCTTCGTCTGGCTGATTGTTTCCAATTCGCTCCAGTAGCATTCCACTGCGACTCTAAGTTTTCTCACATTCACCTTCAGGCTTCCACCAACATCAGCCTCAACAGTCTCTGGGACCCATTGGAACCCTATGTGATAAGGTTTAGACCAGTCGAGCTTATTCAACTGCAATTGCTTGATTCCTCCACTATGCTTAAAAAAGTGATCTCCAAACCTTGAAGTGGGATGTTTAGTCGTGCTGTTCTCAAATTCCTCGTGATTGTAGATGGTGACACTCTTTACAGGCGAGAAATTATCGGACGCTCTATCGAAAATCTTGACAATGGAGTCTGCAACACTGAACACCACCTTGCAATTCCTGTTTTCAGGAACTCTGATCTTGATTTCTCCGGTCAACATTCCAAAAGGGGCATCAGAAGCGGATGTGGAGTTCTTTAAGACTTCGATACTCAAAAAGTCCTCGGAAACCTCGGTTCCGTTGGGTAATTTCGGAAGCAATGACGTCTCCCATGTATACATCAGCATACCGTCACCAACTTGAGATACCGTTAAATTAGCCTTGTCCTTCTTGACAGATGGGATGTCCTTGAGGATCTCCTCGATCAATCCCATCAGACGCCCGCTTACAGTCACAGTGTTAGAAATTGGAGTGGAATCCAAATTCAAGGTTTCGATGAATCTCAATTTCAATGGATTAGATACATCAAATGCTGACTTCAATGACAATGTTGCAATTCCATTGATGAGCACCACCACGAGTACGAGCACCATGATTCTGTTGACTTTGAAAATGAAGGGCAAAAATGGGATAGCCCATGCAATTGCAAATGTCTTCAAAAAGGTGTAAATCAAATCTTGTGCGTCATGTGACTCCTGGACAGATTTGTTGATACCGTCCAAAATCAAGAAGCCCGAGTTGTAAATCACATAAGAAGAAATCGGAGCAAGGATTAAATATTGGATAAACCAGTCGTAAGAGAATGATTGTTTGTCGATCATGCAGGTTGCCTGGAGCTCATGAGACTTAAAAGAAGACGAGGAAGAGTCTGACAAGTATTCATTTTCGTTGGTACCATATTGGTTAGCTGAACGGTCGCCCAACAAAGGCTCAGAGCTGTCATCATGCTCATCCACCTTTTGCCTTGTGGATTTTTTGAAACTCCAGCCCATCAATCCTACCAAAGCAGATACTGACATGAGAGAATACAACACAGGAATAAAAAGCTCTCCTGTATGATCATTTCCAAAATCATTTCTTGTAAGTTTAATGGTAGACCACAACAAAATGACCCAGAGAATAAAGACTTGCTGGATTATGATAATCAATTTTTCATCATGTTGATGGCCCTTAAAATGCTTGAAAAGCCAGTTGAAGCCATTCAAGAACGCATAGTTGAGGAGCATAAACGTTGAAAATAGCGTGCCTGTAAGAGAACTCAACGAATTGTTGACCGAGAACTGATTGTACGGTATCACGAAAACGTCGGTGAAGAAACTCAAGATAGCAACGGAAAATGCCAAAGATAATGGAAACTTGATGATATTGAGGAAGTTCAAATCCCATGATTTCTTGTGTTTGAGGATAATGAAGAAGAAAAACAAGAATGTAACTGGAACAACGCAAAGCAAGGTTATGTTTGCAATGATCACAGTCGAAATGGGCGTAGCAAAAAAACGGTTCATGAACGATGTGTAAGCTGCAAAGTCGAAGCTCTTGTTTTCTGAATCCGAAGAATCATCTGCATCCAAGTCCTTTGCACCATTGGTAAAAGCAACGGTGAAATCTAAAGCACAGGAAAGCATATGCCACAAAGACTTAATGTTGGTATTTTTGATATTATCACCAGGAGTATGGTAAATATCCCTGGGTTTGTAGAAAGCCAAGTCGAGGCCTCTAATCAAGCCCTTGTTCTTGTACACCGAATAGTCAGTTTCACTGTGGATCAATCTGTTGTTGAAGCCTTGCTGAAACAACGAAGTGGCAAAAGGAAATCTCACAGAAGAAAAGTGGTTGATAATTCCATAATCTGTGCCTCTGAAGAGAACTGCTTTTCCTCCTGCACCAGTGCCTTCTAAGTTCAAAAAATAGCCGATCTGCTTGAACCAAGGGTGGGACAAGAACGCGTGTGCTCCATACAAGCCAAATTCTTCGTTGTTATTAAAGTTGAAGATGATTGTACGTGCGGGGCGATGCTTGGGGTTGGCAGCAAAATACTTGAGCAAGCCAAGCATGGAGGCCACGCCCATTCCGTCGTCGGTTATTCCGTAAGAAGTAGGAACTGAGTCATAGTGAGAGCTGAGCAACAATGCAGGCAACTTCTCGTCCGAGCCATTAATTCGTACCAACAAGTTGTTGCTTTCGTAGTAAGAAACAGAGTCATAATTGAGGTACTTGACGGCAAAAAGAATGGAATTAGTGTAATTGAGATCGTTGTCAAACTCCATGAAGTCCAGTCCTTTGATGAGATGGGCAATCTCCTTCTGCAAAAAGTCATGGACCTTGTCATTATTTCTGGATGTGTAAGTGTGCTTAGTAGCCCCGATTTCCTGGAGGCAGGACCACGAGTAATCCAAAGCAGTCTTTTCTTCCTTGTCTTCAGGCAAAGATACAGAATAATGCAACGAATTGTCGATGGTGGAAATGGCAATGGTAGCCAAAAACGTAGCAAACACTAAGAACGTCAAGGTTGTTTTCCTATAGCCAAACAAGGAGCGAAAGAGGCGGGTAAAGTAGTTCGCCTTCTTAGGAACTGTAGAGCCCGTGTGAGCCCTCGAGCTTTCTATAACATGGTTGCTCCCGTGAGGTGGGTCTGAAGCGATACTTCCCGAAGACATGAGCAGTGGGTATGGCAAACAAAGAGATCTAAGAATAAACAATTTATGGGGTGAGAGATGCAAGGCTGGCGCGCAGACATACCGGGAAGGTAGCAGCCACAATATGAAAAGAACCCTTAATACTAAGGGATGGGAATTAAAATGGGAATTTTGATTGATAAAGATTTTCTTTTGAGAAATTCCCTATTCAAATCAGCAACTCTTTCATCTCCATTTTGAGTGTGTTTATTTCTGACTCTGATGCTTGCTGGTACATCCGTGCACCTGGAATAGCACATGCAGAAATGACGCTCATGCCATCTGAAAGACCAATACAAAAATGCCTTTTCCAACGTTAAAAAATGACCTCATCTTAAGGGCAGCCAGAGGAGAAACTGTTGAGAGACCTCCTATCTGGATTATGGTATGTCAAGAAAAAAATTATAAATCACTGACATGTTACTAACATCTTAGAGACAGGCAGGAAGATACTTACCAGAGTATCATGTTGTCAAGGGCAAGAGGGATTTCTTCGAAACATGCAGAGATGCAGAGATTGCTGCCGAAATAACTATTCAGCCAATTGAGCATTTCGAAGGTCTTATTGATGCCGCCATCATTTTCAGCGATATTTTGGTGATTCCCCAGGCTATGGGGTTCGAGATTGAGATGATCGAAGGCAAGGGTCCGGTGTTTAAGGAGCCTTTGAGAGCTCGCGAGGATATGAAACGAGTGGTGATGAAGCCTGACATCCTTAAGGAATTGGACTGGGCTTTCAAGGCCATCACGCTCACCAGGAACAAATTGAACGGGCGTGTGCCCTTGCTTGGCTTTTGTGGGGCCCCATGGACCTTGCTCGTCTACATGACTGAAGGACAAGGATCGAAAATGTTTCGTTTTGCCAAGCAATGGATCTACGAATTCACCAAGGAATCGCATACATTGCTACAGGCAATCACGGATGCGTGTGTGGAATTCTTAGCGCAACAGGTTGTGGCCGGTGCACAAATGTTGCAGGTCTTCGAATCTTGGGCAGGTGAGTTGGGTCCTCATGAGTTTAATGAGTTTTGTTTACCCTACTTGAAGCAGATTGCTGAGAAGTTGCCAAGAAGATTGCGTGAGTTAAACATCACTGAGAAGGTTCCTTTGACAGTGTTTGCTAAGGGCGCTTGGTACGCCTTGGATGACTTGTGTGATTCAGGCTACGATACTGTTTCGCTTGATTGGCTTTACAAGCCGGAAGATGCTGTCAAGGTTGTGAACGGGCGCAGAATCACATTGCAAGGAAACTTGGACCCTGGTATCATGTACGGGTCTGACGAGGTAATAACACAAAAGGTGGAGCAGATGATTAAGGGATTTGGTGGAGGCAAGAAGAACTATATCATCAACTTCGGCCATGGAACGCACCCATTCATGAAGCCAGAGAAGGTGGACCATTTCTTAAAGGAGTGTCATAGAATTGGCTCTCAATGAGAAAATCACTGAGGTTACAATTGGATTCGTGAATGTGCAACTCAAAATCGTATGCAGAAATATGTTTTCAAAGTATTCAGACAAAAGATGTAACAGGTAGATGAAGCGCTTGTCAAATTTTTAATCTCTTCATTATGAATATTTTTTTTACTCTTTTTAATAATTTCGAAATGTGCGTAAAGGTCATGTATTTTATGAATAACTGCGAAATTAACTGGAACCTAACGATCCAGGCCTAAGAAAATTAAAATCTTTCGGCAGCAAATGAAACAGTTAAAGAAGAGGATCGAGAGAAAACGAAACAAAAACAAATACTCAAAAAAAAAAAAATGAATCGAATCAAAAGCACAAGTTCACCATCAAAGTAGACCTCAGATGGTGCACTACGTTATTGTATATAGTAACTTTCCATATGCGCATTCGAACTTTGCCTGTCTCATTTCACCTTACCACGATGAGCAATAGAGATAATTACATCTTCGACCTCGAAAATGAGACTCAGGATAAACTTCAGCTCCTTCGATTTGACTCGTCGTTATTGGTGGCAAATGCGGACCCGGCCCCGGTCCCAGAAGAATTAAGCGAACCTTCGGAGCCAACAAAGGTCAACAACACAGAGGTGTGCTTAACGTGCAACTACACCTTTGAGGCCAGCTTGCCACAGCATGAGAAGAAACAGCACTATAAGTCTGATTTGCACCGCTTGAATTTGAAGCGGTCACTCAATGCGTTGCCGCCGTTGTCCGAGCAGGAGTTTGAGGATGTACTAGAAACACAGTCCTTGGATAGTATTTCGGGATCAGATGACTCAGACTCAGATCAGGATTCAGAGGAGCAACGACTTCCAGCGATGCTCAAAATGTTGTCTGTGAAAGGAGCTCAGGATGAAGATGTCGAAGAGAAACTTCCAGCGAGTCATATGAACACCGAGTCACCATTTATTTTGCTCAAGTCTCCTTTGCTAGATGATACTAAAGCGCTTGGTGTGTACAAGGCCATGTTTACTGCAGAAGTTCTTGAAAAAGGAACGATCTTGGAAGCCTTGGAGCAGTACAACTCAGCCCAATCGAGATCGGGCCATTCGGTTCTATTCATGATAGGAGGCGGTCACTTTGCGGGTGCTGTGATATCCCACACTCGGCTAAATATTAAGGGAAACGCCAAAAACCACAAGGAATCAATTGCAATGCAAAAAGTGTCGGTATTGGAATCGAAGACATTTCACCGTTACACTACGAGACGAAAGCAGGGTGGCTCCCAGAGCGCTTCGGACAATGCAAATGGCAAGGCTAACTCTGCAGGATCCAGCATTCGTCGTTACAACGAACAGGCCTTAATAAAGGAGGTTAGAGAGCTCCTCACCTCGTGGAAACGCCACCTTGACGGAGCAGAGAATATCTTCATCCGAGCCAACGGTATAGCCAACCGAAAGATTTTGGTGGGCTACGAAGGCTCGCCATTAAAATCTACAGACCAGCGCATAAGGACATTTCCTTTCACCACGAAGAGGGCCACGCTCAGCGAAGTAAAGAGCGCATGGACAAAGCTCACATACTTGGTGAACCTCGAAATGCCCACGCCCAAGAAAATTGCAACCAAAGTCACAGTACCTGAAGTCAAGCAAAAACCAGTCACACGGCCTGAGGTCCTGGAATCAGATAAACACACGCGTGAGCTCGTGAGCGCGATGAAACGATCTAAGGCACCATTACTTATTAATTACCTCCGAGCCAATCTGTTGAACGCGCAATTCGAGCTCACACCGAAAGATCAATTTGCCACCACACCCACGCTCTTACATTACGCATCCTCGCAAGGCCTTAACCACATGGTGAGAATTCTTTTGATTAATTTAAAAGCTGACCCTTTGGTTGTGAACAGTCTTGGAAGAACAGCTGCTCAAATCCTGCAAAATGATCTGATCATGAGCGTATTCCAGATATGCAGAAATGAACTCGGCGAAGAGTATTGCGACTGGGACAAGGCTCAAGTTGGACCTCCGGTAACCAGCGAGGATGTCGCCAAAAGAGAGGCTTGTAAAAAGAGCGCAGCCCAGCAAGAAAACCGCAACTTGATAGCTAAAGTACTTGCGGAAAAAACCGAAGTGGAAAAAAAAGAGCCAAGGTTCTCTTCAAGTGGCGTGTTGGGTGGCGGCAAGGTCTTGATCAAGGTTTCCGAAACCAGTGGATTGACAGATCAGCAAAAGATGAGGTTGATGAGGGAACAACGAGCTCGTGCGGCCGAAGCCAGGATGCGCGGCAGAGGTGCTTAGCCGCCCAAGGTACACATCACCTTCGTCATAGATCACCGACATTAATAGTAACTTCAAATTGGGAAACTTTTTTTCAAAAAAAAAAGGCATTATATTGCATGTTAATAAAAAACTCAACTATAGCATTAGTGTCTTATTATGGAGTGTAACTTTGGATTTGTTTTTCTCTCGGAAAATAAGGGCCACATCAAGGCAGCCCGCCGAAGCGTGTTTTATATTACGAACTTGTGCATATATCGCATTTTATGCAGTACAAACATGGCTTTTCCTCGACATGACACGGAAGAAAATACCGTTAACCGTGCAGCCGCACGAACTAAAGCTGGTGACGCGCGGAAATAAACCCCTTTAGGAAGTGAAGGGTTCTTTTACGCCTTCTGCGGCACCTTTTTGACATTCGTCTATTTTCCGACGGAGATATGTATAAAACATGAGCCTTCAAACTCACACCGGTGGCAAATAAATATAAGAGTAGATAGTCCCGCTCTTCTACTCCATCAATATCATAGAAATCACAATGTCAGGATCAACGAAATCATCGGCCTCGGCACCGGTCGCATTGACACCTATAGTAAAAGTGCAAAAGAAAGAATACTTCGAATCTGATGCTGGTGATGGAACAAGGAGAGAAGATATGCACTTTCAAGGATCGACCTTGGTGCTTTGTATGGCATCTGCTTTCCTTTGTTTGTTCTTATTTGCGCTTGATCAGCTTATCGTTGCAACCATATTGAGTACGGTTGGGAACAAATTTCATGCCACCAACCAGATTGGATGGTTAACTTCAGGGTTTCTCATCAGTATGGCCGTTTTGGTGGCTGTGTGGGGAAAACTTGCAATTATTTTTGGGCGCAAGACCACCATGATCGCTGCCATTATCCTTTTTGAAGCTGGTTCTTTAATGTGTGCTTTATCTAATTCCATGAATGTTCTTATTGGGGGAAGAGTTTTGGCAGGTATTGGTGGAGGTGGAATTCAAACCCTCGTGTTCATCTTAATAACTGAGGTTCTTCCAATGCATAAGAGACCTTTGGGTATGGCCTTGCTTGGATGTGTTTTTGCCATTTCGTCTGTTTTGGGACCTTTAATCGGGGGTGCTTTCACAAGTAAAGTGTCCTGGAGATGGTGTTTCTACATCAACTTGCCAATCGGTGCGGTTGCCTTGGTGATCTTTTTCTTCTCATTCAATCCTCCAAGAGTGAAGTCCTCTATTAAAGACAAGTTGAAGTTGATAGACTACTTTGCAATTTTTCTTATGACCGCTGGCTTGGTTTTGCTTCTTCTTGCTTTGACCTTCGCCTCCAGCGGGGATCATAAATGGGGCTCTGCTGCTGTGATTCTTTGCTTTGTTCTAGGAGGTCTTTTAATGGCCGCCTTCAGTGTTTGGAATTTTCTCTTTTCAAAGCATCCTCTCATTCCGCTTGATGTGGTACAATCTTATCAAACTGTGGCAGCAGGAATCACTTTGTTCGGCGGTTTCAGTTTCTTCATCAGCAGTATTTTGTACCTTTCGATATACTTCCAAGTAATCCACGGTGCCTCTGCATGGAAATCAGGTGTTGACCTTTTACCTTGCATCATTTCTGTTGTTGTCTCATCAATGGTAACTGGAATTCTTGTTAAAAAGACCACTTTCGTCAAACCATTCACCATTTTTGGTTGCGTTTGTGGAATTATCGGCATGGGCTTGCTTACTTTGCTTAAGGTTGATTCTGACCAACAGCAAAAAGTCGGCTATCTTATTCTAGGCGGTGTCGGTATTGGTGTTATCATGCAATCTGCAATTATAGCAGGGCAGATCTCTGCCCCTAAGACACCTGGAGGAGTTCTTATGGCTACTACCTTCATGAACTTTTGCCGTACTTTTGGTGGTGCTATCTCAGGTGCTTTGTCTGATACTGTCTACACCACCACTTTCATCAATAACATTGACAAAAACACAAGCAAACAGTCCAGAGCCATTATTGAAGAGCTTTCCAATTACGACTTGAAAGCCATAATCAAGAGAACTGACATCATTAAGACCATGTCGCCTTCAGCTAACTTATTCATCAAGAAAGAACTTATGAAGGGAATTAGAAACACTTTCTATATGAATTTGGGCTTCGCATCCATTGCCATTATTGCCAGTGTTTTCTTGACAAACCAGAGGCTCCCAGAGGAAACAAAACTGATGGAAGATGAGAAAGTAGCTGAAATAGTTGACCAGAAGGGAGACGAGTCTGATGAATCCAATCAATCGAAAGGGTTAAAAGCTACACGAGAATCCAATGAGACTAGAAGTGCTTAGGAAGCCCTTTATCACTTGTCAACAGGGGCAAAGAAATTATAGAGTTTACAGAAAATTACAAAAACAAATTTTGTATATAATAAAATGAATTTGAAGATACTGAATGCATTCAGGGTGTGTGGGCGAAAACGTAACTGATGTGGTCCTTCGTCTTCATAATCAACCTGTTTAACACTGGATCACCAGTATCCATTCCAGAAGTAAAATTCTTCGGATCGTAGTGTTTGTAGTGGCTCAAGGCACTCCGAATCTGTCTCTTGGTAGCCATCTCAGTTTCGTTAGAATCTTTCAACTCTAGAGCACTCATGTATCCAGAAGAAGGAATACTACTTGAAGAGTAAAACATTGTCTTTCTATTCGAAGCGTCTTTCGCTTCGGGGCTCTTTTCTGTCTCTGGAATATGAGCTTCTTGACCTGTTCCACTGCAGTTACACTCAAGTAGATCATGAGTATTGCATTTTGTTTCGATCAAGGCAAAGAGGTTGCGTAGATCTTCATAGTCGAAAATATCCAGGACCGAATCCACTTGGTCATCGAGAAACATATCACTAAGGTTATTTTTGACCAATTGCCGTTGAAAGACTTTTTCATCGATGCATCCCGTAGTGAAGAGACGATAAATGTAGACAGGCTTTTTCTGCCCATCCCGGTGAATTCTGGCCATGGCTTGAATGTCCACCAGAGGGTTCCAGTCGTTATCGAAAAGAACAAGTCGAGAAGCTCCTACAAGATTTAACCCAACACCTCCCGCCTTTGACGATAAAAGAAACACCTTGTAATTGTCAGATTTGTTAAATGACGTTACCAAAGCATCTCGAGAGGATGCTGGTGTAGATCCATCGAGCCGTGCGTAGGAAATGTTGAGCTTCAAAAGTATTGCCTCCAAAAAGTCGAGGGTCTGAGTGTAGTTTGATACGAGCACAGACTTTTCCCCAACATCGATGAATTCAAGTAAAAGTGGAACCAAAATGTTAATTTTCCCACCAACTTGTCGATGGGTTAGGCTCTTGGGCTCCAATTCCGCAGGGCAAGAGCCCGAGTTTTGCACAAGTGTCTTGTAGTAGCTATCCTGGTGAAGAAGAGACGGGGAATTGCAGATCTTCCTAAAAAGGTTGATTAACGCCAACACATCACGGTTGCCGGCACTGAGGGCGGAGTTAAAGTATGAGCAGCCATTGACATACTCAATTAACCTTTTCTGGAGCTTTATTGGAGGGCAGAACACGAGCAAATCTGTTTGTGTTGGCAAGTAGCTTTCGATCACAGACTTTGTTCTTCGAATAGTGAACCCCTTAGTTAGCTCGATCAACAAAGCGGATTTATGTTTTCCTTCAGCGATGATTTCTTCATTGAAACAATTGGCTTCTCTTGCTCTGGTGATGGGTTTCAAGAAGTCTTTCTGGAACCCCTGCACCGTACCCAAAATACCGGGGTTGATGAAGTTGACAATATTAAAATATTCGTTTAAGTCGTTTTGGATCGGCGTTCCGGTAACCACGAGCCGCATTTTAACGGGCAAACTGCTCAAGACTTTCAAGACCTTATTGGCCGAGTTCTTAAGTCGATGGCCCTCATCACAGACGAGCAAGTCAATACTCACTTCCGCTAACTCTTTGGAGCATGCTGTGACTTTCTCGTAGTTGATGATCAAGACCTGGTACACGTTCGTCTTGGCGAAATTGCGAATAGCCTCTTTGTCCTTTGCAGCTGACTGCTTTTTATTGTTGAGCGCTAGCACGCCGATGCGATTCATATCGAGCCACTTTCCAAACTCCTTACGCCAGTTATCGATCAATGTCACGGGACAGCATATGAGAACCTTCTTGATACTGGATTTTTCTCCTTTGACAGGGCTTTGCTTGAGAAGAGTCCAGATCACGCTTATAGTCATTAATGTTTTGCCCAATCCCATTTCGTCTGCCAATAATGCTCCATGGTGGCCTTTGTTACGTATCCCAAGTAAGCACTCATAAATGAAAGATACACCCTCACGTTGATGTGGCCGAAGAAATTCCACCAAACGAGAATCCACTGAAACTGGCTTAGGCTCGTCAATATCTGGCAGTCGCAAAACCAATGGCTCGTGGTCTGAGTCAGGTTTGGAGTTTGGAACTAGGTCCGGCACATCCTCTTCCGTCTCAACCTCTGCATGCAAAACAGTTGGTGAAGACGGTAGATCGGAAGCTTTTTTGATGGTTGAAAGTTCTGTGGTAAAGGAACGAGCTTTCAAAGGCGACAGTGAAGATACTTGGTTATTCTGAGCGGCTTCTTTCAATAGTTCTTGTGTAGTCTCACTGTCCACCTCCACTTCATACATCCCAATAGATACCACACCTTCAGTACTGGTATTGCTGGAGCGACCAGCATATTTGTATGACTGATCAGGGAGCTGCGTCTTTAACACGGTTCCGGAGTCCGATACACTGATGTACCCATCTCCTTCCCAAGACTTGTTCTTCTTGTTTGTGCGCTTCCGCCATTGCACCAGAAAGTATCTTGTGACCAGATTTGAATCTGTATCTTGGCTTCGTCGACTCTGAGAACTTTTAGCAGAAGGGGCATGCGATTTGAAGGGAACAGCTTGATGTAGGCCAACTTTGATGCGTTTGACCGACGCGTTAGTCTGCGCCTTTACTACTCGATGACCTTCGGTAGCGCCCTTTTGCAGGGTTGCTGATTCTGGCACGAAAAGTTCCGATTTGACATTCTCCTTTGGAGTTGCGAGAGAAAGTGGTCGAGGTGCTTTGAATGGAGCATTTGCTTTTCTCTTGTACATCTCAATGGAGCAAAGAGATACGTGAATTATGAGACGCGACCTTGGGTGGTTCAACGCTCGCTACACACCAACGGAACTGAATGTATTAATTATGTGAAGACTACGTGGGAAACATTGGGCCAACTTGAAATTCTGATGGAACACAAATTTTGGGTCTCGATGCAAATACACAAAGTGATGGGCCAAGAATGCACCAACTATGCTGGGCTTCATTGCTAGGTCTTAATCTAGAGTAACCATTGATAGGTCACAGTCCGGAAACAGTGTGCATGAATCAACATGACCTAGTAGTCACCACCAGTCAAGTAGTAGGATGCCCTTGAGATTAAAAAGGGAATGTATGATGGAATAACGCTGAAGAGACCGTATGCCACGAACGTGAGGAAAGAGATAATGAAAAGATGCAAGAGCAAACCCTCAGGCCACGTTAACATATAAAATGGGAAGTGATGATAGTACAAGTTCCATAACCGGTTGCTTTGCAGCTTTATCAGCATGGCGTAGGATGTTGTATAGATGAAGGAGAATTGCCGGTTGAGAATGGCGCGCGAAAAGAGGTATAGTGTTGGCTGAGCAGCAGTAATACTAGTTGAGACGGAACTCTTCTATGCTCTTAAGAATTATTTTGGAAATTCCGTTTGAAATCTATAATAATCAAAGCAGTGAATAGATCTGCTCATTCAGAATGTACAATATACACTATCTATGCTGATTCACTGACTATCCATGCTTGAGTAGCTACACTGGCCATGTCTATGTAGTTTCGCGCAGTAGTAATGCGATGGGATGGCTACATACTTCTCACTACTCATGGGCCCGATTTGCAATTACAGTCCAAAGGAGATGGAAGAGGTGAAGTCTCACCTAGTCACCACAAAAACACAGGATATTAACGATCTCGACAAATTTCACAACCAATTTATCTGCATCTGGAACACTTTGGCTACTCATCGCGCCATAGATAACGACACGGTCTTAACCATAGACACTTTGGCCATCTGTTTGAATCGCGCCATGGCATTGACAAAACAGAATGAAGCGTATATTTCATATTTTTCAGACTCAGTGCTCTTGGATATTTTCCATTATGTATGTGAGTATCACCAGCACGGTAGCGGTGCGTATACCAATGCCGTGGGCGGTTTGCTAACAAAGCTTCTCCAGCTAATGAACTATGTTGCAAGTCGGGCTTCGCCCGAACTCACTGAAGAAATTCTTCGACAATTGAAGGGACACTTGATGTCGATGCATCCAAACCAAAAAAGCTTCTATGTTATCGCCGAAGCAGCTTTGAAGAACATAAACGGTTTCGCTCAGAGTCTATACGTATCCAACACAAAGTTACCAAACCAATGCCTTGAAATTATGTGGTCGGGAGCGTTGGCCAATTCAGCTGCCAAGACCTTTTGCGCCTTCTACTCCCAGCTTCACCACCCCAGAAAAGATCCTGCAACATACATCCAATCATGGTCTGTAAATGTTGAAGAAAAGTTGAGTAGCCAAGCTTTGTTCAGAAACATCATCGACCACTTGCTACCGCACTTATTCAAACCCATTCCCAACCTCTTTTGGGAATGGGCAAAAAAACTTCATTTTCAGAGCATGTCGTCTTCTTGGCAGGAATTATTATTGGACATTCTGAAAAAAGGGCAGCAAATTTTCGCTAGCATTGATCCCATATTAGAGGGACTTATAAGCCCGGAACAGCTTCGGACTTTTTTAAATAGTCCCGATGAGAAGACAAGGCTAGATTCTTTCGCTTTGGCTGCAAATGCAATTAATGCATCAAAGAGATGCCCTGACTATGCGCTAGAGATCATTCAGGATTTGGAATTGTTGAATTCAATTTTCAAAGAATCTACTACTCCAGAATCCAGAAGTGCTTTCATGTCTATTTTCAGAAAAGCCCTTCTCAACATGAAGGACTATGTGACGACGACAGAACAACGTCTACATAAGAGACCGTGCGTCGAGGACCAAGAAACTATTCTAAGATACAATTCAGCGCTCCAGTCGATCTTTTCCTTTGCTAGTGCTCAGCTTATACCAGACTCCTCGTATGCGCAAATCGCCACTAGTCTCGTTGTATTAAAGCTTTTAACCGAACACGAATTTGACGGGATTTCAAGAAAAAAGAAGCTGCAAAGCCCCGTGAAAATCTTGGATATTTTCACACCTACATTTACCAATGTCTTGTTGAGATTTACTACGAACAACTATGACGATATAAGACTCCAAGCGTCGCTGATTCTCAAAGACTGCCCCTACGAGATGTTTAACCAGGCCATCAATGACGAAGGTTTGCAGCAAACATTGACCATCCTAAAATCATTCAAAGGAAGGAAAAGTGATAGTGTTGCCCAATTAGTGGTCACAGTGTTTTCAGTGCACCAAAACAATGACGAAGAGAGATGTATCTCTCTTTTGCGAATGATAATTCACACCATGAAAAGTGTCATGGAGCTGACACCGTTACAGATGCATGGGTATTTCACTGTATGGGCTAGTATTTTTCCGATCGCTATTTTAAGCGAGCCAAAGAAGCAATTGTTCAAGTCTGTTATCGACATGCTCTTGCAATCGATTAAAGAAATCTGGGATAGGGTAAAACCCCACATGAGATTCTCAGAGTCCACCATAGCCGAGGCCACTGACCCAAAATACTGGCGAGTTATCAAAGAATCGGCTATTCTATTGAAATCTATTATGAACTTTAACATAAAGCATGAGTGGGCATTTTTTGACTCGACTTATATGCCAAAGAATTGCCAATTGTTGATTGACCAGTTGACAACAATGACTCATAGAGGAGCGTTTGCCTCGATATCAGCAGCATTTGTAACGGCGTGTGAGATCTGTTTCAATACTGAAAGCCTATCTACATACCCTCACACAATTATAGCTCAGAACCTCGATCTATTGATATCACACAAACAGCTTATTACCAGAAGATCTGCAGGCATACCCTTTGTGTTTTGTGGAGTCATGAATGCGGCTTCACGATGCGACAAGGCGAAATTAGACCAGCTTCTGAATGAAGTTTTCAGCAAGTTATACGAGATAGCCACTCGGGAATTTGAATCTTCTGGAAACGAGACTCACGATATTCCTCAGGTGCATGCGTTCAATTGCATTAGACAACTATTCAAAGAATCGAGCCTCGATGATGGAACACGAAAGCATACAAATCAAGCATTAAGACTTTCCTTAGCATATTTGAATGACCAAACATGGTCAGTGAAAAATAGCTCGTTGATGCTTTTCACCACCTTGAATGAGAAACTCTTTGGCTGCCAAAAACTCGGTGATACCCTTCTAAGTGTCAATGCCTCGCTCTTCTTTAGTCAGTATCCAGGCATTTCTGAGATTTTATCTTCATTGTTGAAAGACTCAGATCGAGAAAATGTGAATAGCATTGTTCCGGTTTTGGCGATTGTGTCTCGCTTGAAGGTAAACGCAGAAAACGATTCCACTTTGGAACCATTCACTGATCTTTTGAAGGAGAAATACCTTTGCCACAGGGTATGGAAAGTTCGTGAGATGTCAGCGCGTCTGATTGCGAACATGGTCCACAAGACCTTATACTCTTCTGAACTTACGAACTTGCTCAAACAAACCAGAACTGTTCCTAAAAACAAGCAGCATGGTTACCTCATGTATGCGATAGAGCTCATTGAACAAGCTCAGTTTTCGAAAACGGAACTTGAAGACTATACGAGTCTTGCAGCAAACAGATTCCACGAAGCGTGTATGAGCCGTCACGACAGTGATTTTATAATCCAGAGGGCATGTCTTCAAATCATGATGACGAAAACCATCCTGCAAAAGGACGCAGAGAAGATCAGTGATTATGTAACGCTGATCTTGAAGAATAAACAGCTGCAACCCAATGGTGCAGTTAGCCTTTTTTTGGAGACTGCTACGACAGCTGTTTTAAGAAGTATCAGTGAGGAAAGACTATTGGAAATCTCGAAGATGTATCTTTTATCTCATAGATACGAAGTGCAGATTGCCACATGCAAATACTATTTGGTGCATCATGAACAGTTTGGTCAGTTCAAGGAATTACACCCATACTTAATGCAAAAGATATCCACGAGAGACAGTGACTACGTCACGGGACTTTTCCTTGATCTCGCTCTTCTTTCCGATATCAAGATTACACAAGCGTTAGAGAAACCACATTGTGTGAGTGAAAAGGAGGGTCTAAAATACGATCTATTGGCTTTAAGACAGCAAGAACATCCACACCTTTTGATTGACCTGCACAACCCACGGGCATCCATCGATGTAAAACTTCTTCGTGCAAGGATCATAAAAGAGCTTATGTTTTCCAATAGAAACAAAAATGATGAAGTTAAGTTGATCTTACACCGGCTCAAAGGCCTCAGCGACGACTCTCATGAGGTAAGGATGTCATCATGTTTTCCTGAAACGAGTACCAGAAATAGTGAGAAGAAGCTTCTTCAAAGAGCCTGCTCATTGGAAAATGCGATTGTTCCATACTTTACAGAAGAGATTAAACGCAGCGTTATGCAAAACTTGAGTGACTTTATAAGCGAACAAGCAAATAACGACAGTGACCTCGAGAGAACAAATACCTTTGTCAATGAGGTACAGGATACAAAAGATTTAGTTGCAGTGATCAAAAGCACGACCCGCGAGACGCTGGTGAAATCTGATCTCATTGGTTGTGTGGACGCCGTATTGGAAATTGCAAAAGAGAACATCACCACATTACAGTGTTTTGTTTTCAATGTACATTTGGATACAGCTGTGCGCAAAGCATTGGTTATAGCCCAAGCTTTTAGAGACGATGAAAAAGTGGGGGGAATCATTCAGGAGTATTACACTATTTTACAAGCTAGCAACTATCCTATCCAGATAAGTTAACTAGGCGGATAGATGCGGAATTCGAGCCCCAATGGTGAAGCGCGCAGCTCATCTCCGGGTAACCAAAATGCGGTGACTATAAAAGAAGCCACTTTTCCATGTTTTTTCTCACTACTTCAAACTTACAAACGGTATGTGATGCCCATTTAGGTTTTAGGATGAGACCATATTTAAACAACGAATTTCTTCACCTGAAAACTCATGTAGAGAAAACAAATACAGAGCTTTTTAACACTGACAAACCTATGAATTCCGTGAATTATACTAACAATGCAAGACTTTTCACCATTGCTGTTCTATGATCGCTGGTTACTCTAGTTGAACTAACGATATCATTCTTGTTGGTGCAAGAAGATTATATCCTGCCTTTTCATTCTTGAAACCGGTCAAGTTGTAGTACCTGTAAGAAACCCTTACACCAAGGCATCTTGCGTGTATAGCGCGATGCGCCGTAGTCTTCAACATTCACACTACTCCACCACTATGTCCGAAATCCCCACGCTTTGTAGCCAATGTCTAGGGGACAAGGAACACGTGAAAATGGTTCGGCAGCCCCAAGGGGAGCAGTGCAAACTATGTACGCGTCCCTTCACAGTTTTCCGGTGGAATCTGAGTGAGGTGCGTAACAAGCTGAACAAGACCATCCTATGCAAAACTTGTGCCACGGCCAGAAATTGTTGCCAGTCGTGTATGGTGGATGTCGACTACGGGATTCCCATTGATATTCGAGATGCAGCGTTGAAAATGGCACATATGGAGAACCCATTTGCTGTGGATATCACGTCTCGAAACTCCGAGGTACGAGCCATCATGGCTGATAAATTGGAGGCCAAAAAGCTTGCGTTGGATGATACAAGCCAGGAAGAAAAACGAGCAAAAGCCAAGGCCATTCTAGAGGCATTGAGGGTAAAATTGTCCAGTGAAGGAGCCAAAAGTAATCGTCCAAAGGCCAGGGCCGGCGATGTGTCGTCCAAGGACTTCGCCAAAACTGTGTCCAAATTACCCTTCGGTGGCACGCTCCAAACGCCTGAAGACCCGTCAGTGAAATCCTTCTTTGTGTTTGGGTTTAGTCAAGACATGCCTCAGTATGAGCTCTCGGCCCACTTTGAAAAGTATGGCCCGGTGGCCCTGGTGAAAGTCGTCCACCAGTCTAGGTGTGGGTACGTAACGTACACGAAACGAAGTTCAGCCGAGGCGTTCGCAGAAGATTCCAAAACACATGGACTCAGCAAGAATCCTAAGACAGCGGGATTGATATCGATCGGGAAGACAGAGCTCGTTAGAGTGAGCTGGGGTGGCCCCAGGCCGTTGGGGAACTCCAAGGACGAAAACAGCAAGCTACTGCAGGTAGTTACCAAGGTGATGAAGCAGTTGGCCGAGAAAGACGAGGACAATAGAAAGGATGCGAGAAAGGGTTCCAAGAAGGGTTACCTGAGGGACAGCGAACCTGAGTCCGAGCGGAAGCAGCGCTACAAAGCGTTATCCAAAGACGTGGAGCTATGACGACAGAAAGATCATAGAAGTGAGAAATTAGAGCATAGAAATTACAGCATCAAAATCAGAGTTTTAATATTAGAGAATAGAAATTACAGCATAGAATTTATAAAAAACTAGAGTCTAAGGAACTAGAGTAGGGAGAAAAGAAGACCATAGTATATGGGCATCTTATATGGGTAGCGCGCCACTTTTACACCACATTGGTACACCACATTGGTACACCACATTCATACATTACTTTCCTACCAATCTTACACTCTTCGACTGAAACATGGGTAGCCAACTTCATGAGCTCTATATACCTCTTCTGGTGGCAGTACTCGCATTGATACTCACTGCCCTTCTCATACGCCTTGTGGTGGTTCTTCCTGCTGCCCATAGACCCGAATTCTCGCCAATCGATAAGGCTGCACCTGCTCTTAAAGGCAATTTGATGATCCTACTAGGTTCTGGTGGTCATACCGGCGAAATGATTCGCTTGGCCGAACGTATGGATATTTCCAGGTGCTCGAGAACATGGCTAGTCTCGTCCAATGATGCCAGCTCGCTTCAAAAGCTAGAGGCGCTTGAAAACTCTCTTAAGGCTCAGGCACCGAATGAAAAGGTCAATGTCAATATTTCTACCCTCTATAGAGCACGCAAGGTTAAGGAACCACTTTTGCTGTCGGTCAAAAGCACGCTTCTTTCGCTCATATCTTGCGTATGTCAAATCCGGCAGCTCCCGACCCCGGATGTGCTCTTACTCAACGGCCCGGGAACAAGCGTTCCGATAGCATATGTTATTTTTGCAATGAAATACCTTGGTCTCTGCAAAACCAGCATCGTGTACGTGGAGTCTCTTGCTCGGGTAAACAGACTCAGTCTTAGTGGCCGTCTTCTTCTTCCCATTGCAAATAGATTTATCGTGCAATGGGAACAGCTTTACGTGCAGTACAGACGGGCCGAGTATTATGGGATTTTGGTTTAGCATGACTTCTCATTGTGCTACGTTTTTCTTTCTGATTTACTAATCCATTACACCAGCGAGCTCCGGTCTTCATCCCAAATTACCCTATTAAAATGAAACAAGCTTCTTGCATGAATCGGTTTATTTCGAGTTGGAGGATCTGGTGATGCACACAAGACGTTTATCCTTGGCTATTTATGTTCTAGCGGTGTGCTTGGTTATTCACATTTATAGGTCATTTACTCTCCGCGCTTCTCATCAACTTCAATAGAACTTTTCGCACCCACATTTTGCACCCGCGTCTCACTCTCTTCTTTACAAAGCTTATGCTGAACACATTTGATGGAATCATTCGAGAGTTTCCTCGTATCGGAATCGACCGCTTTAATATCCCAGTGTCAGTTTTCCTTCTCACGCACTGCCATGCAGACCATTTGGTGGGATTAGCCAACAAATCCTTTGCGGGCTGGATCTACTGCTCTGAAGAGACAAAGGCAATATTGAAAGAAGACCAGCGACTCAAGAGTGTAATTTGCCGCATGAAAGCTTTACCCTACAACATTCCCACGCGTATTGACTTTGCTGATGATCTTGGGGACGCGTTTTACGTGACTTTGGTGGAAGCTTACCACTGTGTAGGCGCGTGTATGTTCTTAGTTGAGCTGTTTTCGGAGGAAAGCGAAGCTGAATATGATCGACTGCCTTCAAAATCCGTGCTATGCACTGGCGACTTACGTGCTGAAATGTGGTGGTCTGAACTGCTTGCCAATAGCCCGCCACTTTCTCCATACCTCAATGGGTTGAGAACTTTAGACAATATCTATTTCGATTCGACCTTTGCATACCGGGGAGAGCCGTACATAGAGATTCCTCCAAATAATCAGGGCATTCATACGGCCATTCTTCTATTGAAAGACTATCCTTTGCTTGATCCAGAAATCAGGCTCGAATTCGCAGATACCACATTAGGCTTTGAGCAGGCCTGGTGCACTATCGTGTCTTATTTTCGAGGACTTCTTGTGATTGACGATGGACTGCTATACAAAAAAGTGTCACTTGTGATTGATCTAGACAAAAAGAATAAGTCAATTTTGAAATCTGCTATTGTCGATGAAAAAAAAGCAGGTCAACTTCAAAAGAAGAGGGTTCGCCCACAGTTCCACGCCGGGAGACCAGTCTCAAAACACTTCACGGTGAGAATCAAGCAGTGCATTGACTTCAACATCTTAGACTATGCTGGAATATGTTGTCCTATCCCTCTTGATACCCTCTCACCAGATGAGCCCTTATCATTGCTTTCAACTACTCAGAAGGGAACCCAGATCTTTCGCTTCCGCGATAGATTATGGCTTCTTCCCCCAAACGGGAAAGAGTTGCTCCCACAGGACATCAAGCTTACTTTTTCAAGACATTCCTCGTACAGTGAGACTTATAGCTTCATTTCCAAGTTCAAACCCCGACAGGTGTTCCCGATTTCCTATTCTGCCAAAGAATGGGTAAATGGTTTCAGCATGAAACGCTTGTTTCATACGATTTGCTCGAGCCAGAGCTTTCTCTTTGACTCTAGGATGTCAGAAATCTATGGCGATCCACCACAAGAGATTCTTGAGACGAAAGTGACGTGCATCAATAGATGGAGCGTTGATGATTGCGAACGCGAGAAAGAGCTAGTACTGAATTACCTAAATCTTCATAACGAACCAATTTTGAAAAGGCGTGATAAGACTTCCGATAGCGCATTACTCAAGTTAAGAAAGGTGTTGCATGTGCCTTTCGATAAAAGTCAAAGGAGCAATGATGATAAAGAATTTTTAAAAAGAAGACGCAAAGATTTTGCGTTGCAAAAGTTGGTTCAGGGCCGGCGAGATGTCTCGTATCGGAAGTTTATTGAAGAGCAGCAAAAGCAATATTACATCAAGCATAAAATCCTCCAGAAGAACGCCGATTATGCTCCGTCAACCAATAGCATCAAACATGCAACTGTGCTCGGAGGAAGCAGTGACTATGACACCGAGAGCGGCGAAAGCTTCATGGACATCTTGGATATGGGCACCAGAAAGCACAGCATGTCAAGTGAAGATAGTGACGCAAGTGTAGTCCAAGACTCTCTAGGGATTTATGGCCCCCACAATGCTGGAAATACACCAATGAAGCACACCAGGTCACACATCGAGTCCTCGTTCGGGTCTTTTGAAGAGTCTGTCTATCCCATGATGAACACTGACAAATACAGTGCCTGCATTGATTCAAATAAAATACTTGGCATAGCCGAAAAGCTTGCCGAGAAGCCATCTCTCTGGCGAGATTTCCATTTGCTGTCTTTGAAGACTTGCCTGGATTGATGAGCATTCGGGTGCTACCAGAACATGCTTAGTTTTCTCTCCACTGGTGATTGCACTTGGTACATTTATAAAATGTCGTCATAGGCTCATCGGCAGATCTGATTTGCAATTGGAAAAAGTATGCCTTGTCGTTTCCACAAGAGTCTATAGGGCATTGAGCTGTGGTCTGGTCAACATTATCCCATGCGCCCTCACCACCTAAGACATCATCAACTTCTTTTCTGGGTAAAACCTTGCGGTCGAATAATTGGATTCCGGCTACCAGAAACTCATACGGGCACGTGGGGCAGTATAGTCTATTGCAGTTGTCATCACCGGGTGAAATCAAGAGCATGTTCGAACAATAGGGGCAAAACGAAAGCATGTTGCGATTCTTGTGGTTATGGCTAGATCAAATTTCAGACAGAACTAAAACAGCTGCCCAGAACTATAAATATGGGATTGGGTTGTTGTGGTGGTAAAGTGGCCTCCTGGAGTTCGTATATCACGACAAAACAAGATGAGGTGTGTAGCACGTGACTTATCAGATGAGCTGGGGTGCATGCAGTGGAACGACAATAATCAATGTATGAAACCATAATCAAGATCCTATTTCACGATCCATTGTAATATTTACTCAATTAATCTCACAATCTCCAAAAAAAGTCGAGTTTGATGATTCGATGATGGAAGTCTTCACTAACGGCTATGGATCACGTGATTCCACAATATTACTGCGAGGTCCACTATGATTCACTGTACCAACGTCCACGAGTGTCATGAAGGAGCCCTCAAAAAGGAATTCAACTGCCGCTAAGCAGGGTATCCAGAACAATGCGTCTCCTTCCAATGGATCCACCAGTAAGACTGTGCGATCACAAGTATACATGAAATTGATGGGTGAGGATATAGAAGACGAGGGTGCAAGTGACAGAGAGGACATAGAGCTAGCGGCAAGTTTGATAAAAGAGTCTCGTAACCAGCCAGTTCTGGATCATATTTCCAAAAGCACAGATCTACAGCAGCAATTGTCGTCTAGCAAAGAAAACCTAGAGTTTCTGGGCGTGGAAGAGTCTCCCACGAAAAGAAAGAGAGGACGACCTCGGAAGACCGAAGCACTGCCAAAAAAAATCGAATTGGATTTGACACCTAGAAGAAGTCCCAGAAGGGCGGCTCAAGAAAAGAAACGGGAAGAGTTGCTACGCTTAGAAGAGGAACGAAGGCTGGAGTCCCAGAAGCGCAGAGGTTCCCGCAAGGCATCAAAAGTAATAACCATCATGGATTCCTCAGAAGACTCGCCCGATTTGTCAGATGAAGAATTTGATTTGGAAGAGGATTCATCCAACGAAGGGCCATCGAAGAAGACTAAAAGCCCTACAAAACGGAGAGCCCTGGCAGCATCTTCTCCTGGAATGGAAAAAAGGACCAAAAAGGGCAGACCCAGTAAGCAAGAAAATGTCACCAAAAAAGTGTTCAGTATATTCCACATGGACGATATGGAGATGCTCTCTGACCAAACACAATCGCTGCCATCAAAAGAAGTAAATGACCAGGCAGAAGCCACAAGCGGGAACTCCAACAAGATCTCATTGAACTTTGACAATACAGGCCAAAGTAAGTTTTCAAGTACACCCGTGATTAGCGGTATACGCAAACGCAACAGCGATGAAGAGACGCCAAATACCACAGCCGTCACTAAATTCATACCGATGCCCGTCCCTGCACTTGACGCGGATGGGAATATCGTGGATCCAGAATTTCTCAACAAACATTTGTCTGATGTGGCAATTCATCTTGACCAGAATGCCAGACTCACTGATGAAAGAGCATTTTTCTTGGAGGGCAGCGAGGGTTACTTTGAGCAGCACAATCTAAGGTTTCGTCCATCTTCAAGTTCATTAGCGGCCAATGCCCCCCAAATTGACTATGAGGAGTTGATTCCTTATATAAAGCTCAGTGAATTGGTGTACAAGCGAGAAAAGGACGCGCTCCAGAAGTTGCATGAAGACTTATACCATCAGTGGTGCTTTGAACTCAGCCAGGGATACAGTCTCAATTTTTTTGGCATTGGATCCAAGGCCAATTTTATTATGCAATTTGTGGAATCATACTTCATGAATTGGTACCAAGAAACCATACAAGACGAAGATACTCCTCCGGCAGTGATGGTTATCAACGGATACAACCCTGCCACGAAGTTAAAAACAATCATTCATGATATTGTGTCTCTTCTAGTTACGCCCGAGGAAAAGAAACAGCAAAACTTACGCATGCCCAAGCACGTGTCGGAGGCATTACCGTTTTTGATGTCGTATCTCAAGAAAAATACGAAGCGAAGTTCTTACAACGGGATTGTAAAGGCAACACTTGTTTTGGTCATACACAATATTGATGGTGACGCGTTCAGAGATGCAAGGTCGCAAAACTACCTCTCGCAGTTGGCGTCCTTGCCCAACGTGTGGCTTCTCGTCTCTACAGACAACATCAACCTGAGTTTGCTCTGGGACTTGTACAGGTTCAAGAACTTCAACTTTCTCTGGCACGATGTCACCACATACAATCTGTATGCTGTGGAGATGTCCTTCCGAGACGTATTGAGTATGGGCAAATCCAAGAAGTTCGTGGGAAGCAAAGGTGCGGAGTATGTTTTGACGTCCTTGACCCCCAACGCACGCAGCCTATACCAGATTCTCTTGCAGTTACAAGTGGAAAAACTAAAGGATGCTTCTGCCTCCCAGGCAGGGCGAACGGGGCTCCGGGGAAGTACCAATACCGGGTTAGAGTTACGCGATCTTTACGAAACTTGTGTGGACAAGTTTGTTGCAAGCAACGAGATCAACTTCAAAACTATGCTTGGCGAATTTGTGGAGCACAAGATGTGTGTGCTTTCGAAAAACCCACGAGGAGCAGAAATGGTGTATGTGCCATTCACGTTTGACGAGATGGAAAAGCTACTCGAGAACAATTTTTAGGCCGCAGCGCTGGTTCCAACCGCACTTTATAAGCCTTGGTGCGTATGCACGAGCATACGGGAAGAATATAGACGATAGGCGCAATAGGCAATGTAAAAGGCCTTTGCGCTGTGAAAACGTGGCAGCCATTCCCGAAAATTTTACAATAAAAGTAAATTGCATCGAGAAGTACCCACGTCACTCGGAAGCTTCCAAGGGCCACCGCGTAAGTGTTAATGATGCAGGTCGATAATAGTCAAGAGTCTTCCAGAGTGGCCTAGTATACCCCCTTGGACAATGTTCTGGGCTGCGCACGACCAGTACAACTTGGCGCTCTGTAGATTGCAACGATCCACAACTCACCCGCCACACATCCGTCATCCGGTACACCATGCTCGAACAAGGTGCTTCGTTGACCGTAGGCAGCCATACGGTCACAATCGTTCGCTACCTCTCCGAAGGCGGCTTTTCCAAGATTTATGAGGTTTGCATGGACCCAGAGGGTGAAAACGGCAAAACCGCTTGCTTGAAGCAAGTGCTTGTTAGGGATAAGGCCGGCTTGGCCACGTTACGAAAAGAGGTGGATGTGATGAAGAACCTACGAAAGGCCCGCTCAATTGTTCGCTACTATGACTCCAATGCAGAGACTTTGCCTGACGGCACCATCCAGGTGTTGGTATTGATGGAATTGTGCCCGAACAATTCCTTGCTTCATTTCATGAACGATCGCATTCGCCAGAAGCTCAAAGAACAAGAGATATTGAAGATCATGATGGATATCTCCATTGGAATTTACGAAATGCACAAGTTGAACCTCGTGCATCGGGACATCAAAATCGAAAATGTACTTATTGATGCCAAAAACCGGTTCAAACTTTGTGATTTCGGCTCTGTTTCCTCTCCCATCAGGCCACCCAAAGACCAGCAGGAATTCCAAATCCTTAGCCACGACATTTTGTACCAAACAACGCCGCAGTATCGAGCCCCTGAAATGATCGACTTGTACCGTGGACTTCCTATCGATGAAAGGTCCGATATCTGGGCCCTTGGCTGCTTCCTATACAAATTGTGTTACTACACGACTCCTTTTGAAGCCAGCGGCGACATCGCAATCTTGCATGCTTCCTTCCAATTTCTCCCTGCTCCAGCATACTCAGGCGATTTGAAAAATCTCATAATCATTATGCTTCAAGAAAACCCCAGTTATAGGCCCAATATTGTTCAAATAATCATGCTCTTGGCCAAGATGTTGCAAAAGGACTTCGACACGCTCAATGTTGAAGACTTTTACAATCGCGGGCCATACGACTTCCAGGCATTGCATGAAATGCAAAAAGAGAAGCAGAATGAGCAAATCAAACGGCAACAATACTATTACGAGCAGCAATTACAGCAACAAAAGTATGAAATCCAGCAGAAGCAGTCTCTATCCAATAACTCTCTGTACGTGCATCTCCTGAATTTACCGGGCCAAAACACCTCCCACAGTTCCAAGAGTGCTAGCCACGACTCAGAATCTCACGAAGGGAGAAAGTCTTCGGATGCAAATCTCTCCAGTAGTCGTCCCAACTCTGTGAAATCGGTTGCTACAGCTTCATCACTCGAGGCACTGCATTCACATCAAATGGCTGTGTCAGATTCCAAGAACGTCCCGCCCGCACCCGAAGCAGAAGAATTGCCAGAAATTGATAACTTCACGGAAGATTTCCCGGATTTAGATAATGTCGCAGAGCGTTATCCATCTCTTGATGTCATTGATCAAGCGGTTTCGACTAACAGCGACCGCAAACCCGCAAATGACCCTGTCAAAAGTTCTCACCATAACTTGGATATTCATCGCGGAAACAAGTACTCGGATCTAGCAAACACCCCCCTGCGTTCCACGGAATTTGAGAATGTAGAGGCTTGGCAAAAGCTGCCTCGTGCATCAATTGACAAAGACGCAGAGAAACTCGTGGAAGATATTTTCGTGCATGGATCCGCTGATAAAGCCCCGCCACAGAGAACTGAGCTGTATCTCAAAAAATCATTAAGCAATCATTCTTCTAAAGGTACCGATGAAAGGCTAACTTCTGCACCATCAACTAACAACCGGTCTCCTGAATTGTGGAAGCAGGAGCCCGTCAAGAATTCGGAGGAAATACCCTCCAATCAAGCTGAACCTACAAGAAGCAGAGAAGAGACTCAAGGAAAAGGCGTTCATGATTATTTTACACCAGAGAATGACACAGTGATGCTGCTGCAAAATATCAATGCACTTCCTGAGCTACAAACTCATATTCCTCCCATTCACAACCGTGTTCGTGAAACAGGCTTTTACACGGCGCCACCACATGTATCATCTCAAGACTCCAACAAGTATTTGCCGGTAGCACAACCTGAAGTACGGAGAGAGAATTCTAATCCATGGAGTAGCGCCCTCGAATCAATACCGCAGCATTCTGTTCAACATGATCTCAATACACAGGTCGCCAGCATGAGTTTAAACGAGTCAACGGCCCCTAAGGTTGAGACTAAGGATCTTATAGATTTTGCTGGTACAGATATCCAGAATCACGGTGTGATTGCATTGCCAAACCTGAATCCAATTCCTGTGCCAGATGGAGAAGTATCTCTACTCGATATGGAACACGAAAATGTGAGGAGGAACTCAGAAGGGAAGCCTAAGTTCAAAACAAAACTCAGTACCATGCAACCTCAGCAGCTTGACTTTCAGGAACAGGTGATTGACTTTGCTTCGGACGATGAAAACAACAATTCTCAAATGAGCCGGGTGTCCATACGCAACTCGCTCAAGAAGTCTCGAAAAACCAGTGATCACCATCGCCGTAGCGATAGCGCACAGGGCGAGGGAAAGAAGCGACTTTCATTCTTTGGGAATATAGATTGATCCAGGGGTTGCAGCTTGTAACGGATCTCTACAAGAACAAGATGCAGGTGTTTATCATTTAGTCATGCCTCTAGGTAAATTCTCATGAAATTAGCATTTGTAGTGATGCAGTTAGTAGATGCGCATCGCGCAGCGGCGAACTTAAATTTTTGTCACTACCGCCATCAGCTTCATCAGCTATAGAAAAAGATAGAAAATATTTGACCAATATGTCAGAAATTCAAACGGCTTTGTCACATTTGGTTCTTCTTATTCCCCCTGAGAACTTAATCCAAATCCCAGACTCCTCTCCCAAGGACTTACAGGAGCTCCTACGGGTCATCAGAACCATCTTGGAAGGTGATTCGACAAAACTCCTCGAAGATGACTTTTTTGGGCCTATATTGAAGAGGCAAGAAGCTGTGGCAATCTGCTCTCAAAATTCCCAGCTGATAGGTGCTATTTTGAGGGATATCGTCCTGTTTTTAGCGCAGGAACTCCCGGAATTATCCCTCCAGCTCCTTGCCATTGGGTTATTGCAGCTCTTCATCCAGAACAATTTTACAGGGCCACAGACAGAGGATTTCTTTCAGAAAAATTGGTTCTCCAGTGCAGACCCCACCTTATTCCAACAAGAATGCGTCAAACTAATGACTATTGAGGGTAAATCGGCATATGGCTTGATGAATCAGCCGTTTTTGCTATTGTTATCACTTTCTATTTTCGAAAAATTGCAGCGTGTAAAGCATTCATTAGTTTCCGGTCTGTTGAGTGGATCTATCGAAGAGCTTACTGCTGAAAATATGCAGACACTCCTGCAACTTGATGTGGCCAACTCACCCACAGCTGCGTCACTCGTATGGTGGAGAGCTAGAGCTTTACAAGTACACCTCTCGCTTCTTGATGAGCCGTCTGATATCTTGGCATCGGTGACATCAGCCCTTCTCCAGCAGCAAGTGGTGAACTCGTTAGCACCCACACAAAGCACGGAGCTTGAGGCAGTGAAGCACGTGCAATTGGTATTTCTTTTGGAAAACGCTAGAAACGGCATCCATGCACGGACAGAGCACTTAGCGGAGCCTTTCTTGCATAAGGCTGCCCAGGTGTCCCAGCTCCAACTCGTCTTGACCGGAGCAAAAGCCAAGCGCACCAAGTTCCAGACGTTTACTACCGCCTCGCTTATTCTCTTGGCCAAAAGCAAAAAGACCAGCTTGTTCACGGATTCCAAGGCAGAAACTTCCCGCGAAGCCTTTGAGCTCAACTCAGACTTGTTATTGGAGAGGCCACACTACGAGTCTTTGGACAACATTATGACGGAAGATGAACCTGATAGTAAAAAAATTAAGCTCGATGACTTTTCGCATCTTGATATGGATCAAGGCAAGAGGCTCTTGCCTATATCGATGAGCCAGGACGATATTCCACAAGAACTCCTTGATTTGGACCCAAACAACCAACCCACATTGACGGATCTCGACACGATTCAGTTGCTCTTGAGATTGGTCACCATAAAACAAACGACTCCTTTGGGAAATGCTATGGTCGAGGAGGAATTGGCAGCCATTGTCAGCCGTATCATCTACTCTGTTGAAAACAAAACCAACTGGTCTGTTTTCGGTAGAACCCTTTGGGAGAGATCCATCTTGGAAACAAACAAGGCCCGCACTGTAGAGAGAGGCATTTTGCAGATGACTTCGTTGGTGGAAGAGGTGGGCATTAACGTCAAATCACGAGTGATTCCAACTGCACAAGACAACCAGCTGAATTTGATCTCGCAGAGGCTTCGCTTCATCCATCAGCTCCCTCTTATGCCGCAGTGGGCCATGGACTCTAAATTGGCCGAAAAGTACATGTCCTTGGGTGTGCTCAGGTCTGCTATCGAGATCTACGAGCGGTTGCAGTTGATGACAGATGCAGCCTTGTGCTACGCTGCAGTTGATGATGAAGCCCACGCAGAGAAGCTCCTTCTAGACAGGATTGCCTCGCATCCGCAAGATGCCAGGGCAATCTCCATTCTTGGTGATATTCGCCAAGACCCAGAACTTTGGAAAAAAGCCTGGGAACTGGGCAAGTACGCCAAAGCGAAAGCGTCTTTGTCCAAATACTACTATAACCCGCCAATCAACTCGGGCTTGAAGAAGGACTTGCAGGTGGCCATTCTCCACATGCGTGACTGTCTCTCGGCTAATCCACTCTCGTATGAGAACTGGTTCTTTTATGGCTGTTGTGGTTTAGAATGCGAAAACTATGAGCTTGCGGCTGAGGCCTTCTCCAGAGCAGTTGCCCTCGACGATACAAACTCGCATGCGTGGTCTAACTTGGCCACGGCTTTGTTGAGACTCGATAAAACTAAGCAGGCATTCCTGGCTTTGAAAAAGGCCTTGCAGCAAGGAGAAGGAGCTAAGCGGTCATGGAGGATCTTTGAGAACTACCTCACGGTGGCCATCAAACTCAACGAGTGGAACGACGTTCTTCATGCAGTCAGGCAATTGATTAGCATCCGCAAAGACGGCACTGATCTGGTGGGTGTGGACATTCCAGTAATTGAGCGCTTAGTGCAGATTCTCGTGGAGGAGCCATACACAGAAGATGTCAGGCTCACTCACTTTCAAATGTCTTGTATCGACTTAGTGTGCAACATGATCCCCGAGATCATTAACCATTCCGCCAGATTATGGAGAATAGTTAGCCGGGTGGAGATTTGGCGTGGTAAACCGTGGGCTGCTTTGGAATGCTTCGAGAAGGCTTACAGGGCCACATCTCTCCGGCCCGAGTTGGATTCCAGCGAAGAAGTCTGGACTGAAGCTGTTGAGGCATGCTCGGATCTTGTCTCTGCGTACGAGTCCTTGGGAGAATTACCAGGAAAACATGGTGCGGGAGATGTAGTTTGCAAGGATTGGAAGTACAAGGCCCGCACAGCCGTGCGTTCTCTTATGTCGAAAGGCAAGGCCACGTGGGAAGATTCTGAGGGCTGGAACAGATTGGTCCAAATAAAAGAGGACATTTCCAATGCATAAACAACGACTGGCTAGCGAGATGTCGTGGATTCAGCGATATGCAAGTATTCAGCAATGTGAACATACTCAGCGAGTTATTAAAGTATTTATTTAAGAAAGTTAACTAGCTAATATCATCTATAATCAGGGCTGGCTCAAAGAACAAAGACGTTGCTCTTGTTCTGCCCGAGGCTCTCTCGGAGTCTGCAGTTGCGCCTATGTGGGGTTCTATTGGAACCAAGATGTGGAAACGAAATTGAAATGCGCTCCACATCCGCAACACCGGCTTGGGAGCCTTAATGCGGATAAGGAATGCCCGGATGGTGTTCATGATACTGTACAAGCCCAAGCGGGAGAGCTCAGACTTCTCCAAGCGCTTGAAGCAAATGTAAGAGTATACAAGACCATAGGCAAGTGTGGATCTGTTAGAGAAGTAGTCTCTGTAGTATATGATCTGCACAAGGTAGTCTGCTGAGCAGGCTAAGTTGAAAAGCACCGGTTCGATACACCCTAAGAGTGGATAGAGAGAAGTGGTGAATTTGTTTGTCAGCACTACCTCCCGCAAGAGGTATGCGATCAAGTTCATGTAGGAGAATACGGCGAACGAAAAGAGCTTCAAGCTATTGGGAGGGGAAGTGGCATGAAGACAAGAGGAAGTGAGCAACAATGAGCTCTCAGAGTTCAAGAGCGAAGCCAATGGAATTTCGTCCCTGGTATGGTGCTGGTCCTTCAACAATACAACCAAAAGTCGAAACACAGAGACTGCATAGGTTGAGATGGCACCAGTCACCGAGACGTGGTACCATGCTGGCTGTGGAAGAGCAAGCGAAGCAAAGAAGCCCAGGGCGCACGCTAAATGGGAAGCGACCCATACGACTTTCATGATGTTCATCTGGAGGACTCGGGTGAAAAGACTTCCAAAGTATTGGAACACCGATAAGACACGAGAGGTAATGTACGCGAATGCGGTGCTAATGGTAGAAACGATTATTCTGATTTCAGCTGCATTGGCAAATGAGCTCAAGATCATGGTTGGAGTGACAGGTTTGACTTGTGGCATTTCAAAGGTGGGAATTCAGTGAGGTGGTTCTGGGTAGGTTGCGAAATCTTGGCCTTTTATAGGCCTGGGTGCAAAAGCATACTGGATATGTGAGAGCATACTGCAAAATACAAATATGATATGAAGCGAGCCGACAATACTTGCATCATTATAAGGAATATATAATTTTTGCGAGAAAATTCTTCAGAAATTTGCTATGTTGACTAGGTTTCACTAGATTACATGGTAAATATATCAAAAGATGAAACGTCCACTCAAGGCAATATCACCGATAAAATGCAAATATCATCAGTTAGAATCACCTATCAGGAAATTCGGAAGCAAATAAAGAAATACAATGCCTAGGAGATATCCCAATAACAAAAATTCAAAAACGTCAACATTATGGTTAATCACTTTGAATCTGTCTGTTGTGTGTGCACTTAGAGTGGGCCCGTGCCAGGATTTTGCAGCTGACGCACGACATGAATCATCGCGCAAGTCATGAAATGAGATATTCTATTCCCATACTAGACGGCTCATGTCGCTGCCCAGTCCTACACCAGCCACAAGCACCAGCTCAAAGAAGAAAACTGCAAAAAAGCTGCAGCAGAATGGTAGGCCCAAGAAGTCCCGCAAGGACGCCGCCAAGTCGGAAGCAAAGGACTTCCGGTATCTAGAAACTGCAAAGATGGTCAAGCACATCTCCCCAATCACAATCAATGGCTATGCGGTGGTCAAGATCTTTGAAAATGAAATCCAAGCAAAGGAATCTGAGGCAGAGAGTCGAAGCCAGACACCAGTGGAAAACAAGGAAGCAACAGACTCAAAAGCGGGCAAGAAGAAACGAGTTCGTCTCTCCAGGAAAATGAAGGAGGATTTGATATGCAAGCATATCAGGAAGATAATCGACAGAGACCCCAATCAAGCGATATATCTAAGTTTCATGATGGCACCTGAGGACCCAGACTTTCCATTTGACATTGATACGCTTAACTTCAATCTCGCGGTTCCGCCCGACTACGGCCGGAATGTCAAGGCTTTGCCGTCAATAATTGTTCTCAATTCCGATATCCCGCGTGGTTTTTCCATAAACATAGAGAAAGGGTTTGCACACATCGCCAATCTTGCCAGAAACCCTCAAGTCTCCGATGATCAAATATCGTTGGTAGGAAAGGGTCTTCTTGGCCAAGTACAAACTTTGAACAAGTACTTGGAGTTGTTTTTGTCTCAAGAAAAACGGCAGACCATGAAGTTTGTTTCTTTCAAATCTGATAAGAAGCCCAGTCCTGTACCAGAAAAGAATGGAAAAGAAGAACTTCCTCAGAAGCCTACTCCGGCACGAAGCCTATCCCCCTTAAGGCGTGCCCAGCCCATTCGCATATCCAAAGAGAGCCAGAGTCGAAGAATTGCAGAATTGGAAGAAATGTGTCACAAGCTCCAGGGTTCAGTCAAGCTCTTCAACAAAACCACGGCCGAACTGCGCTACAAAGTACAAATCCCTATTTCTTCCCACAAGGGCCTTCCTATGCTATGGACGTTGAGCAGCAGCATTGATTTGTTTCTTGTTGTGCCTGCTGCATACCCTGAAGCCAAGCCACGAATCAGTACTGCGTCCAATTTCTCCAACAACCTAATGGTGGCTAAAAAGAGGAGCTTAGAGGCACAGAAGAAGTCGTTGATCGATGTGGTGCGTGAGTACAATCGGGCCGAGGCAAACTTCGCTGCAAATGCTACATTGCGCATGAATACCTTTGACACCCTTCTTCAGCTCTTGAACTACATATCTAATAACCTAGGCGCATTGACTTTGGACAAGCCTGCATTCAACAGCTGGTCGCAGGCGATGGAAGAGTTAAAAGCAAGTCTTTAGTGTGCAGGTGTGGGTGACTTTTTCCTAGATACAGACGGTGGAGAGAACAAGATCATGCGTGCTTATATAAGAAGACCTCACATCCACCATAGACGTACACCATAGCGGCGCCGCAGACTATAAGACTAGCGGTGTTGGAAGTAAATATAAGTGCGGGTCACGTGAACCAGGCTAAAGTGATGTGCGTCGATTTCCTATATTTGGTAATGACTGAACATGGACGCCAAGGACATAGAGTTCAACTACGCCAATGAATGTGATCTAGAGATCCACTGCTCACCGTTCGGACTCAGTGGCATGTACATCAAAATCAGGGGCACGGATATCATGGGCATCGGGTCCACCATGGGCTTGATCACCGGCAGTTCCCGAGGCATGATACACTATAATGACAGCGCCGACTTACGCAACCAAAAGTACAAGTTGTTTGTGGTAGTTGATGATAACGATGGCACGCTCCGCATCGACTTCACTAAAATAGAGGCGATTAGCGCCACCGATGAGGAGACTGCTGTGGTTCCGCTCTTGGGGTACGAGGAGAAACAAGAGAGCCCGTCGCTAATATTCACGGGAGAGTGCCCTGAGGGCCGACCTGATGTGATTGAACCGTTTATTGGAATATTCTCGTTTGAAATGGAGGAGTAAGGATGTGCTTGGTTTTCCCTGAAATTGCTGCTGGAATTCCAGCAGGAATCAAGATATGCAGGAATGGAGACTTCCAGACAGATACAGTTTCTATGAATAGGGACGTTTCCAGAATGGAGAATGTGCCATAACCGAGATAAATTCCAGGTGGAGTACTTTGGCTTTCTCCTGCATGGGGTGTAGGGTTACGACCAACATGAACCTCGGGGGCCGTCCGACATAGAAACCGCCATCGAGAATTTCGCTAATGTCGCTTTATTTTCCGTGGCTGAATCTAACTGCATCTCGGTCACATGTGATCGTAAGGACATGAGTGCGAGTTTCCCCAGGTTTTTCTCGGCTGAGGAAAAATCAGTGGCATTTTTTTCGTACCCCATGTGAGAATGCCATCCGCGGACTAAGACGAATCTGGGGTAACATTGCGTAAAGGACGACTGACGAATTCAATAAATACTATAGAATTGTTACAGACAGGCTAGGACTTACCAATGTGATATTTGGGAATACCCTAAGAACCTCTAACGTAGCAATTTGTACTTCAATATCTAACTAGGCAAGTGCAAACTAAAATTAAACTTTACTCGGCCCATGAGTACGTAAGCGCAGTGTTAAATACTTAAGCGAAGTGCTGATGCAATACAAATACGTTTTAATACGAGCTCATGCCTTATTAAACGAAGATTTTTGATAATATAAATGAAGAGAACGCCAAAAGTATCTTACCTCGGATGCTCCTTTCGGCTTTCTTCGGCTGGTGCACATGGTGTACAGCCAACCAGATTCACTTCCTCGGTAATGTGCGGCCGCGCAGTGCGGAGGGGGGGTCAAGTGAATGTGACCCGCCGCTATATAAGATGGCCCTTCCCCGAGGATTGAAAGCAATTATTTTTCCAACCTACAAACGAATTCAATATACAAAATGGACAGATTAAACCAGTTGGCAGGCCAATTATCTCCATCCGCTAAGCAATCCCTTCTTGAAAAGAGACCCGACGATGTTGTTATTGTGGGTGCTTACAGGACCGCCATGACCAAAGGTGGCAAGGGAAGCTTCAAGGATGTGGGATCTGATTGGATCTTGACCAAGTTCTTAAAGGCATTCTTGGATAAGACCGGCGTGGACCCATCCTTGATTGAAGACGTTGCCGTTGGTAATGTCTTGAACCAAGCAGCTGGCGCTTCTGAGCACAGAGGTGCATGTCTTGCTGCCGGAATTCCCAACACCGCTGCATTTGTGGCTATCAACAGACAATGTTCGTCTGGTTTGATGGCTGTTTCTGATATTGCCAACAAAATCAAGTGTGGTGAAATTGATTGCGGCATCGGAGCCGGTGTCGAGTCCATGTCCACCAACTATGGCCCACAGTCGATTCCAAAGGTCGACTCCAAGTTGCAAGAAGATGTTGAGATGGCAAAGTGCTTGATTCCTATGGGAATTACCAACGAGAACGTGGCCGAGAGGTTCAACATCTCAAGAACACAGCAGGATGAGTTCGCCGCAGACTCTTACGCCAAGGCCACCAAGGCAGTTTCTTCCGGAGCTTTCAAGTCAGAGATCTTGCCCATTGAGTCTTACATAATAGAAAGCAATGATGACGATGAAGATGGTGACAGGGTCAAGGATATCGTGGTTGACACCGACGAAGGACCAAGAAAAGGCGTCACTGCCCAGTCTTTGGCCAAGTTGAGGCCAGCTTTCAAGGCCACGGGTACCACTCATGCTGGTAATGCCTCGCAAGTCTCCGATGGTGCTGCAGCTGTGCTCTTGATGAGAAGAGACTTGGCCGAGCTGAGAGGCTACGAGATTCAAGCTAAGTATGTGCTCTGCCAATCTGTTGGTGTTCCACCGGAAATCATGGGTATTGGCCCAGCTGTTGCCATCCCCAGCGTGTTGAAGAAGACAGGCTTGAGTGTCAACGATGTTGACGTGTTCGAAGTCAATGAGGCCTTTGCTGCTCAGTGCTTGTACTCAGCCGAGACATGTCAAATACCAAAGGAGAAGTTGAACATCAACGGAGGTGCTATTGCCTTGGGCCACCCATTGGGTTGCACTGGTGCCAGACAGTTCGCCACCATTTTGCCTTTGTTGGAGCCAGGCCAAATCGGTTTGACTTCTATGTGCATTGGCACTGGTATGGGCGCTGCATCTATCGTTGTCAAAGAGTAATTACATAAAGTTTCATATACACGCACTAAATTTTGAAAAATTGTACTAAAATTGTCTCTTGAGTGAAGCCGGTAACACTTTACTCAATGAAGATGGATTGTATTCCAGGAGATAGATGAGAACCGATTTGGATGATCTGGCTGGAGACAACATGTTATGATGCTTCTGGTACTTGTGGCTTACTCTACGAAGTAAGAAGCCTCTTCATATTGAAGTATAATAATAGTGTGATCTTTTTTCTCGGTTGCATATTACGTGTTCTCACTCTTTCATGGAAATGGTGTTAAAGTGAAACAGCTGTACATCCTCATGCAAAGCATTGTTCAGAACATGCAAGTATGCAAGTCGTCCTATGGTTGCTGTTTCTCCCAAGGAACAATATAAGCGTGAGCATTTTAGCCGGTTCACACGACATTGTTAAAGAACCATCAGTCACAAATCCACCAGTTTACAGTATTTAGAAGTACAAAGCAACCCTGCTATTATGTGTACACTGGTAAGTCATCCTTTGCACTATGTTAGATCTTTAAAGTCACATGACATTCCGCATCTAAAATATGCGATTTTAAAGAGGAACGCGCAACAGGTAGTACAATAGTGTAGTTCAAGGCACACTTTGCTTTAAAAAACATGCGTACATTCTCGCTTGCAACACAATTATATGATGCATACACAATGCGAAACTGGCATATAAGTTTACATCTGGTATATAGCTGTCAGCTAAAGCATAAGCTAGCCTTTAAACCAAAACAGACAATAATGCTAAATAAAATCTCAAAATTAAAGTAGTCGCCTCGGGACTAGAAGTCTCTTTCACTGAATTATGACGTAGGAATATTTTTTTATCATGCGTGTCTTATGCGGTCTCCAATGTTGCAAATTTCGGGGACTACACCCGATATTCCACAAAGATTTGTTTTCTATGGAAGTTTCCCAGTTAGCCAGATTTTTAAACTAGGCTGGGGAACCTTATTTTTTATTGTTTTGAAATTCAGAGCTTCTAAAGCCAAGGCTCTTTGCTTGTACCACTGATTCTTTTTCAAGTTTTCTTGGTGCGCCGTATGCAAACCGCACATGAGACATCGAAGAAAACAGTCTAGTCCATTACATTCTTTCCAACATTTCTTACATAGTATCTTTCTTTCTGTATCAAACTCACATTTGCTAATCTTTTGCTCCTTTGTTTTCCGCTCCATTGACTATTTTTCTTCCTATCCCTGTGCTATATTTTCCCGAGAATAGCGCTTAGCTAGTCATTTCCTTTCTGACATGTTCCGCATCCGAAAGTCCATACGGATATTGGTCATCCTACTATTAATGATCTCCGTATCATTATTCTATTCCATGCCCCACGTCCAGTCAGTAGACTCAGAATCGGTGAAAGTCTACCTCATGATGATCTACAAGAAGTTCACCGATGCAGACTTGAAATTGGACCTGAACCAGTCTTTTCAAAATAAGTTACATGACGTCACTGCGGAGAAATTCAACGATAGCTCCATGTCAACCTTCTACTTTTTGAGGCCCGAGTACGTGCCGCCTACTCAAATTCCGGTGCCAGAATACTTCGTCTCGGATCTGCAGTCTAAAGCCTCCAAGCCGATCGTGCAGCCTTTCGATCCCCGCTTCACCATATCTGTGTATCTCAATTGGATCAGGATGAACCCCGGAAAACCCGTGCCTTTCCACTGGTCCGATTGGATCGACTTTAGGGTCTTAAACAAGTACATTCTTCTTCCTCGAGGCAAGAAAGAAACTTGCTACCACCTTTTTCACTTGGAAGACAAGAAGCTCATGAGGGGTGACTTTCGTTTGGACGTCAAAGATTACTGCCAAGAGGATCCAGACCATCCCTTAGGTTTTCGTATTTTCAGACATCCCAAGTCCCAGGAGAGAGAAAACGCAAAACTTTTGGGCAAGTCCTTCTTGTACTCAAGCTTTCCATCGCCATCATCGCTTATTTTTCTTACCAACAGCAAAGGTTCATATAGGGTAGACTTGTTGAACCATAAGAATGATGTCAGCATGTCACTATTACGCAATGGCATGGCGGAGAGTGTGATTAAGACTTCAAACTCTAAAAACTTGGACGTTTTGGATTCGTACAAGGCTTTATTACAAGCTCGCGAACCCACGATACCTCCAAGCCACAGTGAACTCTTGATCAAGCTTGATGAATCATGGTTCGAGGTTGATGCAGACAAAACTATCAACGAGCTCGAACAGATGGGCAACGATATGACAAACATGCAAAGAAAATACGTTGACTCATTGAAGTTCTCGTCGCAAACCACAAACCCTGCGAAATCATTTAGTGAAGTTACGCTTTTGATGTCTGATCAAGGCAGGGGTTTCGGAGGTCACTACGACTGGAGATTCTTCAATGGTTTGACGGTAGATACCGATAGGCAGGTGATTGCATTGCATCGGATTCTCAAGAACTACTTACAATTCTGCCGTCTGAATGGGCTAGTCACTTGGATTGCTCATGGGTCTTTGTTGTCGTGGTACTGGAATGGCATGGTATTCCCCTGGGATGCTGATACAGACGTGCAAATGCCTATTAGAGATCTCCATCGTTTAGCCGAAAACTTCAACCAATCTCTTGTGATTGAGAACATTGGCCACGATGTAGAAGGCATGGGTACTAAGGACATTGAGTTCAGTGGCATGGGCTCGTACTTTATCGATGTGGGCAGCAGTATTACTCATCGCGACTACGGTAACGGCAATAACAATATCGACGCTAGATTCATTGATATTCAAACGGGACTCTACGTGGATATCACTGGATTATCCGTGTCGTCGCAAGAGCCCCCTAGCAGATACGATAAAATGTTTTCCGAGCCTCATACAGACGTGAAGTCTGCCAACAGAAGAAAAAAAATCTACAACTGCCGCAACCGGCATTTTTCGTCGCTTGACGAGTTGTCGCCACTCGTGAAAACTGTGGTGCAAAATGAAGTGGGATATGTACCGTTAAATTTCGGCACCATGTTAAACAACGAGTACAAAATGAAGGGATTAATTTCTAAAACATACAAGGGGTACTACTACCTCGATAGTTTCAGGATATGGATCAAATCACAAATCGTCCTTGACTACATGAAAGACAAGAACACGTGGGTCGAGAAGCAAAGAGGAACCAAAAATGTGAACCAAAAAGATTTAGTGCCCAATGGCGAACAGAGTTTTAGTGAACTTACCATAGAGGACCACAGCAATCTCATCTACAACAATTGGTTGCTTCGCGAGTATTTGGTGAGCAAAGAGCCAACTAGGTTTCATGAGAAGCAAATGAGAAACCTTCTAAAAAATTCGATGCGCAACTATTACGCTGAATTGAAAACTTACCTTGACGGGTCAAAGGTAAACAAAGCCATCTGGGGTGACTTGTTCATGAATGATATTTTCGTCCACAACTGGGATTACCAGAATGAGGTGAAGAAGCTCAAGGAATTGGCACATTTATACGAGTAGGATGGAAACTAAAAGAGAATCAGCTATAAATAGAACGGAAGCATCTCTGTTCAATGCAACTTACAAACAATTATGGTGATATTGTAGAAAGGTACACAGTGACGCGTCGAAATTTTAAGAACCGTAAAATTTCTTGCAGAATACACGAGTTCACTCAAACACATTTCTGGTAAGTGAGCCACACCGCCGAGTTTTCAGCCGCCGGAAAGAATACTCTGCAAGGGGCACGCGCAGAGCCTGCATATGTGTCAAAACACCACGCTGGTACCGTGTCTATACAGAAGCGCCGCAGATAAGGGATAATTAGATACAGGTTTTCTCGGGCGCGTTTATCCTGCGCCCGTGAAGAATTAAACAAAGTAAAAGTTATGTAGAGGATTTTTGTTAGTAGCCTTGCAATTTTATACCTCCAGAAAAAACTTTACCTCGAGCAAATATATGCCAGACAAGAATTCGATTTTCTCGGCGCTTTTGCCATAATTTTTGTTTAGCACTGCCTTGAATTTTGTCCGCCTCATGCATAAAATATACTATCATTTCTCGTTTATTCCCAATGAGGAGAATTTTTTCCGGAATTGGTATCAGTGCGCGAACAAAAATTGTAGGCGTGAACCACAACTTACGAACTTCCGAAATCAGACGGTAGAGGCCCAGGACTGAAAACATTTAGTAGACTTTTACTCGAGGAATAGATGAACTTACAAATGACCAGCTTCGTCTAGCGGACTGGCCAGGACATTTAGACCTTCAGAATGTTTGCCATGTTGCTAATTTTCCAGCATGCATGAGATACAATGCATATGTTTGCCATCTCACAAAAAAGAAACGACTGATGCAGGATTTTTCTGAGCGAAATATATAAAAGGCCTATTCCCACGTTCAACTTTTTTTTTCCTTCCTTATCATCACAATGCAATTCTCCTCTGTTGTCCTCGCCTTGACCGCTGTCTCCGTCGTCTCCGCCGCTAACGCCACCAACGGTACTAACGGTTCCAACTCTTCCACCTCCCCAGAAGGTGCTGCCGCTCAAATTGCCGGTGCCGGTATCTTCGGTGTTGCCGCTGCTGCTGGTGTCGCTTTGTTGATCTAAGCTTGTCAACTAAAAGGGAGATGTCCCCAGTTGGCATCATTGGGTATCTACAGGCTAGCTACAGGCGCTAATTTTTTCAGCCGAGCAATAATTCAGATTTATATGTATAATTACTTTGCCACGCAAAGAATAGATTCATAATCTTATTTACGTGTAGATATTGTAGAGTTAACAGGAAAGAACTCCAGCATCAATTTTGATGTTGCCCGTGACGGCCAGAAAGATATTTTTTGAGCGTGCGGTGCAAGGGTCTCCTTCCATTGCGCTTCGGTGCGCTCGTTAAATTCTACCCAACAACATGTTTACTGGATTGATTGAAACAATAGGCTCCGTACTCGAAGTAAACCAGTTTGACTCGTCGCATTCCGGTGGCAATGGAGTTTCGCTTGTGATTGGTAATTGTCTGGAAATCTTGACGGACGTTCATTTGGGCGACTCCATCTCCACCAACGGCGTATGTTTAACGGTTACAGGGTTTGACGCCGAAAGAACCCAATTTAAGGTAGGTGTGGCCCCCGAATCGCTCCGCCGCAGCACTCTTGGAGAACTTGTGCCCGGCAGCAAAGTCAACTTGGAGAGAGCAGTGACCAGTGATGTACGCCTTGGAGGCCATGTGGTACAAGGTCATGTGGACACTATTGCGGAAATCACCAGCAAAATCCAAGATGGCAATTCCATCTCATACACGTTCAAGCTTCGAGAAGAAGAGAATATTAACTGTATTGTTGAAAAGGGCTTCATTGCTATCGACGGCACCTCCTTGACGGTCACTAACGTGGACTATCAGCGCAAGGAGTTTCTGATCATGCTCATCAGTTACTCACAGGAAAAGGTGATTCTCTCTCAAAAGAAGCTTGGTGATCATGTTAACATCGAGGTTGATTACACAGGAAAGCTTATTGAAAGACAAGTGACCTTGGCCTTGAACGGGCAATTGAGCAATTCTGACAGTCCATTGGTGAAGTTGATTACAGAGATTGTCAAGAAGCATATTAAATAGGGTAAAAAGCAGTAGTATGTGATTTAGAATAAGTACAAGTTTTGTATAATAAACAAAGTGACTGAATTGAGAGTCAAAAGTGTGTAGTGAGACTACAATTAGAGTAATCGCTCCGAAAAGAGTGGATATTCTGTGAAGTAGATATTCTACAGTAAATATCCTGTAGTAAATATTCTTTACAGTAACTATGCTGTAAATTCATTACTCTGTATAATGAGATAATTATTATTCGGACCAATGGGCAACAGCCAAAGTGGATACTGTAGATGTTGTAGAGATGTTTGACGCGCGCACGCCTTGTGGCAAAAGGTCTCCATAGCACTACCAGCGACGCACACTCCACACACACCATGGATATCATACTAGGAATCAAAGTCCAGGACGCCACGATCTTGGCCACATCCAAAGCAGCCACACGAGGAATCTCTGTCTTGAAAGCCAATGACGACAAAACAAGACTTCTCAACAAGCATAACTTGATAGCTTATACAGGTGAATCGGGCGATACGGTGCAATTCGCCGAATACATCCAGGCCAACATCCAATTATACTCCATGAGAGAAAACGATAATGAATTATCACCCAAAGCTACTGCATCCTTTGTGAGGAACCAGCTTGCCACGTCGATCAGATCCCGCAAGCCGTACCAGGTCAATGTGCTAATTGGTGGCTACGATACCAAGACAAACAAGCCCAGCTTGAATTGGATAGACTACTTGGGCACACAAACGGAGTTGCCTTACGGCGCCCACGGCTACGCAGCATTCTATTGCACATCCTTGTTTGACAGACACTATAGGCCTGATATGACGTTGAACGAGGGCCTCGAGTTGTTGAAGTTGAGTTTGCACGAGTTGGAAACCAGAATGCCTATTGACTTCAAGGGTGTGTATGTGAAGGTTGTAGATAAGGAAGGGGCCAGATCGGTTGAAATATAGACTACTGGATCTCTGATATCATCGGCTGCTTGATGTCATTGCCGATTTATTGTGCTCTGATTTCAATACTACTCGACGTTATTATTGTTTTGATGCTTTGCACTTTGATATTATGTCCTTGGTTTTTTGATATTGATCATTCCAAGCGGTAGTCTTTCTATGAGACCATCTCACTTAAGGTTCAACTATAGCCTCACACGAAGCCATAATATCCTCTAATAAGTAAAATTGAGTGACCCCACATTGCAACTCTTCGCTTTCTTCAACAAGCATATGAACTAGAATTGTGAAGTGTTCCGAGTGTTCTGTAGCAATAGTGTAGCACTGCAAGTGTAGTCTTTGTAGTAGGTCTGCGCGCCCTACTCATCTCATTACTACATTATGAATGAGCTCTCCGCTCTCCGGCCCGCCATATCTGCGCTTGTCCAGCAGCATCTACACTTTTCTGATGACGATTATACGTTATCACAGTTCTTGCTCAATTTGTATGAGCAGTCTGCGCAAGAAAAGGGTGCCTCTGCTGTGTGCGAGGCGTTCAACAAGGCTGTTCTAGCGAATGGCGGAGACGACTTTCCACCGCAGTTCATCAATGAGGTTTACCTGTGCATTTCTCTGAAATTAGAGAAGCCTAATGAATCGAAAATTTCACCAAAAGAGGAGATCTCAAGACCCGAAAAGAAAATCACAGTGCTCAAAGAAGAGGGTACCAAACCCCTGGGGACCCTTGCGACAGTCTCATACTCTGGTCTTTCGATTCCAGATTCAGGTCCCCTGACAGCTACACCTAAGTTCAAAAACTCAAAACCTCACATAGACTATTCCACGAATTCAAGCTCCAAACTTGTGGAAAATGCTGTGTGTAAAGGCTATGTGAGTAGCATTATGCCGTACGGCGCCTTCATTCGCCTCTTCAGCCCTTCGTCTCGTGTCTCAGGCTTGTGTCATGTCTCCAAAATGCTGTTCGATGGCACTACAAGAATACGACATCCACAGGATGTCTTGAAACATGGCCAGGAAGTATTCGTCAAGATCGCCAGCCTTGGCAAAGAACCAAATGCAAAAAATCAGAAGATTTCCCTTTCCTTGGTGGGAATAGACCAAGTCACTGGAATAGACAAGCTGCAGGAACTACAAGAGCTAAAACGCCGGGGTAGGGGTCTATTGGCTGACCAAACCTCGACCAAACGCAGGCGTTTGACCTCTCCCGAAAGATGGGAAATCCGCCAGCTCATCGCATCTGGAGCAGCATCGGCATCTGATTACCCAGAATTGAATGGCTTTCAAGAAGACGATTTGGACAATGCTCCAGACACAGAAGAGAGTATGGATGTGGAGCTCAATACAGATGAGCCCAATTTCCTCAAGGGTCAGTTGAAAGGCCACAGGACGAACCCACTATCTATTCTCAAAAACCCCGAGGGCTCTATGAGTCGAGCAGCTCTCAGCGGATCCAAACTTGCTCGAGAAATCAAGGAAGAGAAGATGTCACGGCAAAAGGAATTGCAGAAAAGTTCAGCATCTGGCAAAGATCCCAACGACCCCATGTCCCAAATTGTTAACAAATACGACTCACAAATCAACGAGAAGACTGAGAACATTATTGCCAGTTGGCGGAGCAAACAGAACAAGTCCAGCACGAGCAGTGCCAAGCCGCAATCAATAAAGCAGCATAGAAAATCTTTGCCAGTGTATACCATGCGAGAAGAGCTTATTGAGGCGATCAAACAAAATCAGTTTTTGGTTATTGTCGGTGAGACAGGGTCCGGAAAAACAACACAAATCGTTCAGTATGTTTACGAAGAGCATCTCAACGTCATAAATGGAGCCGCAAAGATCATAGGGTGTACGCAGCCCAGAAGAGTGGCTGCAGTATCTGTGGCCAAAAGAGTTTCTGAAGAAATCGGGTGTAAAGTTGGAGACGAGGTCGGTTACACCATTCGATTTGAAGACAAAACCACGTCCTCCACCAAGATCAAATACATGACGGACGGTATGTTGCAGAGAGAAGCGCTTGTCGACCCGTCGATGCTGAAATACTCACTCATCATGCTAGATGAGGCACACGAGCGAACAATCGCTACCGATGTGCTTTTCGCTCTTCTCAAGACGGCCGCAGCACTGAACCCAGACTTGAAGGTGATTGTCACCTCTGCCACATTGGACTCCGACAAATTCTCCTCATACTTCAAGAATTGCCCAATTTTGAACATTCCAGGAAGGACTTATCCAGTGGAGGTCTTGTTCTCGCGTGAACCCGAACCAGATTATTTAGCGGCTGCGCTTGACTGCGTCATGCAGATTCATGTGGCTGAACCCGAAGGTGATATTTTGGTCTTTCTCACCGGACAGGAGGAGATCGAAACAAGCGTGGAGGCTCTTTCGTCCAGAGTGAAGGCCTTGGGAAATGCTTTGCCTGATCTCATTGTGGTGCCGGTGTATGCAGCGCTTCCGTCCGAGATGCAAGCTCGAATTTTTGAGCCTGCTCCCAAAGGAGCTAGGAAAGTGGTCTTGGCGACAAATATAGCTGAGACATCCATTACTATTGATGGAATCAAGTACGTGGTGGACCCCGGATTTGTGAAGGTCAATGCTTACGACCCAAGGCTTGGAATGGACTCATTGGTGGTATCTCCCATATCGAGAGCACAGGCAAACCAGAGAAGCGGAAGAGCAGGTCGTACAGGACCCGGTAAATGCTTCCGTCTCTATACGGAAGCAGCATTCCAAATGGAAATGCTTCCCAACTCTGTACCAGAAATCCAAAGAAAGAACTTGGCAGCCACTATCTTGATGCTAAAAGCAATGGGCATTAATGATCTCATGAATTTCGAGTTCATGGACCCACCGCCCGCTCAAACTATGGTCAATGCCTTGCATGAGCTCTATACTCTAGAAGCTCTAGACAATAACGGATATCTCACCTCTTTAGGAAGGCGCATGGCTGAGTTCCCCATGGAGCCCGCATTAGCAAAGACAGTGATTGCGTCAGTCCAGCATGGCTGCACACTGGAAGTGTTGACAATCGTGGCAATGCTATCAGTGCAAACAGTCTTCTACAGGCCCAAGGAGAAGCAAGCTGCGGCCGATCAGCGCAAGCAGCGGTTCCACAGTATCCACGGCGACCATCTTACCTTTTTGAATGTGTTCAAGGCTTGGGAATCGAGCGGCAGGTCCAGTCGATGGTGCAAAGAAAACTACATCCATGAGAGAAGCATGAGAAGGGCACATGATGTCAAGGTGCAGCTTGCAACCATCATGAGGCGGTTCAACTTAGAGATTGCTAGCACAGATGATACCGCATGCATCAGAAAAACCTTCTGTTCTGGGTTCTTCCGGAATCTGGCCAAGAGAGACCCCCATGAGGGTATCTACAACACTTTGCTAGACCAGACCCCTGTGCATATGCATCCATCGCTGGCCATTTACGGGAAGAGCGTCGAGTACGTGATATACCACACACTTTTGCTTACGAGTAAAGAGTATATGCATTGTGCCACGGCCATCGACTCTAAATGGTTAGTTGAATTAGCACCCAAATTCTTCAAGAAGGGAGACCCTGCTAATATGTCCGAGAGCAAAAAGAAGCAAAAGATCGTTCCGCTCTTCGACCGTTACGCCGAAAACCAAGACTCGTGGAGACTTACAGCGCAGGTGGAAGCGAAGAAGAAGGCCCTAGGACTTTTGCACCAGTAAGTACCCCAATTCTTATATTGCGACTGAACAAATCTGAAGGCACCTCCAATACTCCAAGTCCATTTCGATTCTACGTAGACTAATTTTCGACTAATTTATTTTCATTCAAAAAGTCAGCTTGAATTTAGTGAGTTCTTTTTTTTTGTTGTATACTTCCCGTTTGTCCTCAAGATTTTGGCGATACTTTCTCTGCACTTTCTCTTATATTCTGAAGAAGATATGCAAAATAGTCCTTCTCATGCCGCGCGCATAATATGTGGAGGATTGTGGGGCACGAAAAGATTTAATACTCTTTACCCTTCATTGGTCATTAACTTTATAGCCTCATCATGGCACCCATCACAAATGCATTTAACAATGCTAAGGATCTAATATATGACCGCCTCAGCGTATACAATGCGGCACCATCGTTGCTCGGAACGGACGTGAAGTCCTTAAAGAAGAAGTTCTGTGCCGGGGAGTCGATTGCTGCCGTGGAGAAGGATTCCACTTGCATCTTAGAGTGTCAGCCATTACATGTCGAGGACGGCAATTTGATTGATTCGGACGGAAGAAGGCGTACTCTCAAGGGTATTAACGTCGACCTGGCTCTGAAATTACCACTTCTGCCTAACATGCCTTCATACGAGGGAAACAGCTCTGATGCAGGCAACATCTTTTTCGAAGGTCAAAATGTGTCCTTTGTTGGTCGCCCATTTCCTCTTGAACAAGCAGAGATTCACTTGGAGAGAATTAAGTCTTGGGGCTACAACACAATCCGCTACTTGGTGTGCTGGGAGGCCATCGAGAGCCAAGGGCCAGGAATATACGACGAAGCCTTTATCGACTATACCATTGAAATTTTGAGAATTATACACAAAGTGGGTGGCTTGTATGTCTTTTTAGACCCACATCAAGACGTTTGGTCTCGCTACTGTGGGGGCTCGGGCGCTCCCATGTGGACTCTACATGCTGCTGGCTTACAGCCGACGCGGTTTTCGGCATGTGAGGCTGCCATTTTGCACAATGATGAACGGTTCAATGGGAAACTGAAGAACGAAACAGAAGTGTATCCCAAGATGCTCTGGACATCCAACTACAAGAGATTGGCGCTGTTCACTATGTTCACGTTGTTCTTTTCTGGAAACACATACTTCCCTGACTTGAAAATCAATGGTATAAACATACAGGTATATTTGCAAACGCATTTCTTGGGCGCCCTTGAACATCTTTGGGAGGCCGTGGTGAATAGATTGCCTGAGATGTTCGAAAACGGCTCGATGTTGGGGTTTGAGCTGATCAACGAGCCCAATTGCGGTTTAGTAGGAAGTCCTGATATGGCTACTCTTCCATCGTTTCAACACTTGAGAATCGGATCGACTCCCACTGTTTATGACTGTTTTCGTCTTGGAATGGGGCTTCCAGTTGAGATGGACAATTACAAAATCAGTCTTACTGGCCCACAGAAATGTGGCCGAGTAGTGGTTGATCCCTGTGGTCAACGGGCATGGCTTTCAGAGTCTGAGCTCACCGATATAGATACCAAATTCGGCTGGAAAAGGTCGGGCTGGGTGCCTGGTACGTGTATCTTCGCCAGCCAGGGTATCTGGAGGTGGAAAGACGTGGATCTCGACGAATTCGCCAATGAGTCGCAGCAGTTGAGGCTTGAATTCAGCAACTTGTCGTGCAAACTCTTGAAGCCCAATTACTTCAATGAAGTAAGTGCACATATGTCCTTTGATGATGTTGATGGGAAACCCCCGGTTAAAATCGATCACCGATTCTTCACACAGACGTTTTTCGTCCACCACGTCATTCAGTTTAAGAAAATGATCAGGAAACATGCTCCAAACTGCTATCTCTTTATCCAGCCACCTGTGTTAGAGGTACCACCTAATCTCAAAGATGACCCAAGGGGTGTCGTCGATGACAAGACAATCTATAGCCCTCACTATTATGATGGAATGTCGCTTATGTTTAAGAGTTGGAACTACAGGTACAACGTGGACACGCTTGGAGTTATGAGAGGAAAGTACCTCAACCCAGTTTTGGGCGTTGTGTTTGGAGAACGTGCTATTCGCAACTGTCTTAAGAAGCAGTTCGTGGATATTGCTGAGGAGGGCCGCAAAAACCTTGGCAATATTCCTGTGTTGATGTCGGAAACAGGAATGCCTTTTGACATGAACAACAAAAAAGCATATGAAGACGGGCGCTACCAATCGCAGACTTCCGCACTCGATGCTTTGGCCAATGCCCTTGAGGGTTCGGGTATGCATCACACTTACTGGTGTTACAGCAGCATCAACTGCCACAAATGGGGAGACCGGTGGAATAACGAAGATTTCTCTTTCTGGTCGCCGGACGACCGGGACTTGGCCTTTGACGATGTGGCTGATACCATCTCACACTCATCCAAGACCTCGCTGAGGAGAAGAAGCAGCATTTCTCCTTCTCTTAAAAGCATTCGTGCTATCCAGGAAAACTGTGGTACGCACCAAGTCATCAAGACCAAATTGTCACATCACAAGAATAAACTCTTACCGTCGCTTTTCAAAAAGAGTTTTCTCACAGGTGTCCACGAAGAGTACTGGGATTCAGAGGATAGTGATTCTGTGACTGGTCTTGACGACTCGTCGTTGATTTCGGTGTCTAGTGATAATCTCCGCTACAAGCACCTCAAGCAATGTTACCCTTCGCCTGACGGTGTCCGAGCTGCTAGCGCCGTGATAAGGCCATTTATTGTGGCTACCGTTGGATCTGTTGTGGGAACAGAACTCGAATTGAAAAATTCCAAAATCACAGTCTCCGTGAAATTCAGCACAACAGAATTGGAGAAGGCTAAATCTACGCCCACTATCTTGTTCGTGCCAAAATGGCATTACCCCTACTTGAACTATAGAGACATTTACTTGAACTATGGAACGCTCAAGTACAATCCCCAGAGAGAGTACTTGGAGTGGTATCATCATGAAGATAGCGAGTCGGACGCTTTGCCAAGCGAACACACCATTGTCATCAGAAATCATAGCGGGAATATCGAGGAAATTAACCCCACACCAGATGGACCTTCTGACCTTAATTGCCGGTTAATATGAGGGCTCAGCCAAACTCAAATGGCAAAAAACTAATAAATATTATCTTTTATCTATCAAAATTCTAAGCTATCTTGCTTTCTTTTCCCAGAGTCCTTGAGCTCCTCTTTTAGCAAATTTTTGACGTAATTGGAAAAGTATTCCACGTACGGCTTGAGACTAGACTTCTCATAGTCTGGAGTACCACCTGTCTTGGGTACCACTGGAGTCTCGGAATCTGAATCTTCCACAGGTTGACTGGAATCGCGATACACCCGCTTGGCTTCCCAGGTCTCGATTTCATCGTGTAGTGTGTGAAGGTTTGGCGCATTCATTGGATTGAATCCGTAGGCATCGTCGTCGATGTTATCAGACAAGTTTTTCTCCGGGTCAAAAGGGACACACACGTTTCCTGTGCCCGGATGGATACAAAAGGGTGATTTAAGCAAGTGAATGACTTGTTTGGACACCTCGATATCCAACCGTGGGTACATGTAGTATAAGATCACATCTCTTTTTGCTTCGTTCAACTGCGACACCTGTACCTGATTCTTAAGCACCTTCTGCGCCACGGTATTGATATCTTCCCACTTTTGTTTCGACGACGAATAAGTGGCCTGTCCCTGCCATTTGGTTTTCAAGGCACTTCGGAGCGTCTGCTCGGGAATAAACGATAGTAAGTCGTTGACAAGGGACCAGTTGTCATCGGAACCTGGGCTGGTGGACCATGGGTCTTGGTCTTCGAGAATGACCTCAGAGAATCGCTTCTTCAAGATCTCGATTGACCTCTCCACATGAGGGTGAAATGGCCTCTTGATATTTACAGACGTCTTCCCGTTTCGCAGTGACTTATTTCCCAAAACATTGAGATACTCCACCACTGCCTTCCTGCCAGCCTCATCGAGAACACGAGCGCGTGCATCACTTACCCAGCAATGTGCTCCTCTTCTTCCTGAAAAGACCCAGATGAAGTATTCAAAGCCAAAGTCCTCTCGAAGAGCCACGGACATAACTTCTGCTGCGACCTGGATGAATTTCCAACACTTCGTGCAAATATCTGTTTTCGAGCAGCACGTCCTGATCTCGTCGTAATCAGTCAAATCAATGTCGAACACAAGCTCTTTCAGAAGTGGTTTCATAGCGTTTTGGGGAACATTCTTCTTCTCCTTTGGGTTGACCGAGTACACTGCACCAATTTCAAACCGGGTGGGGTTGGAATTGATCACCGATGCCTTGAGATCTTCACAGCTGTTAAAAGAATTGTACCGCTGGTATGCACCCAGCCGGAATTCATAGGCAAATTCTCGCATAGTGAAGTCTTTACTTGGTTTTGGCGAGTGACTTAGCCACGAGAATATGTGCTTAAAGGGGAGTAGTCTCTGGTAGTAAAAAAGCATATCTGAGGACGAAGGTTTGTAGGACTTATCATGGCCACCCGTGGGCTTGGCATCTTCTGCCTCTGACACGTAGATGTCTGATGATACACTGGCCATATTTTAACGACTCACGTCTAGCAGAGTCGATACGCGTTTCCATACGCGAGGCATAGTGAAACTGTTCATGGTGAATCACGTGATCAACAGTCTCAGTAGATACAGAGTTTTTGATGTAGTGGCACATGCTAAAGAGTAATGTACAGTTAGTCAATGTAATATTTAGATTATCAGTTCTTTTGTATATCTATTGGTGGACAAACACCAAGGAAACACCCTCGTCTCCGGCCGTGACAATCTTGTTCCCGCTGTCAAACGTGGTGAAGTCCAAAACTCCCATGTTGTGTCCAACACCAGCAAACAACTCCTCACCGGTACGTACATCCCATTTGTATACCTTTCCGTTCATACTGGATCCTACCAAAATGGGCGTCTGGTCCACGAACTCAAGCTTAGTGATAGCATCATCCACCTTCATGGTACGGCGAATCTTCCATTGTGCAGAGTCAAACAATAGAATGTCTCCCGACACAAGTCCTGCCGCCATCACGTTAACTGCTGGATTTTCACACCACGACAAGGCCTCTATGGAGAGTTCAGAGATGTCTTCCACGTTCTCGATTGTCTTGACATGATGAACGACTCTTCCGGTATCTAAGTTGATAATTGCCAACTGGCCATCGCGGGCACCCACGGCAAAAACGTTCTTGTGCGATTTCAACGACACCCATGGGCTTTCGACACCCTTGAAGTCATCGTGCGGCTGCATCTTATAGTTTGGCGTACCCGCAAACACGTTCCAGTTGACGATACTTCCATCCTCGGATATAGTGACTAAAGTCAATTGCTCTTCCTTGTCAGTGTCAACAAAAAGCCCAGCATTGCACTCCAAAGTGTGACTGAACCCCGACATGATCTGCTCAAGCGACTTGGAGCTCTCATCGATCTGATAAACCCATACGGAACCATCAGGGGCACCGAAAGCAAAGTATGGCAATTTTGGGTGCACAGTGAGCCATAAGACCTCTTCGACCTCCTCCAAATCGCCGAATTTGGTCCATTTCTGGCCTCCTTTGGAAGCCTTATGGACCTGGATAAAGCCGTTCATGTCTGCAGTGATGACAAATTTGCCGTCACCAGTGAAGCCTCCAGCAATCACACTCTCTTTGTGGCCCTGTAGTTCACTAACAAACCGAGGCGGCTGCGTATGTGTGGTCCACATGAATGCCGTATTGTCGCCTCCACCAGTTACAACCATAGGGAGAGATGGGTGCTTGAAGATTGTGAAAACACTATCTTTGTGTTGGTCGAAATAGGTCCAGGAGTTGTTGGCTAAGTCGATTTCAAGGGTCTCATGGTCATCCAAGTCCATATCGTTTTCATCGTCCTCAGGTGCTGGTCCCAGGTCCTCGCCGACTTCCTCAGCAATCTCATTGATATCCACAAACTCAGCTTCCTCTTCGTAGTCGAAATTGTGCTCCTCGCTGGCTTCTGACATGTTGATGTTGGTAGTACTTGGGAATTGTGAGTGCTTAATAATCGTGAGCTTAGGCATCGCGCAGTATACAGGTGAAGGCAAATGCCCCAACTATGGCGATTAAGACTTCGTATTCATTAAGTTATATAGTTGATAATTCAAATGGCTAGTGTTACAAAGAGATGCCCGTGATCATCTCGAGCTGTGACTGCAAGTCCTGCTCGGCCTGTTTGCTCTCTAGCCTTGTCTTCTTGTCCTTCTCCAAGCCATCCCGAAGGCTTTCTGGGTCTAAGGTCTGGATTTCCTTTTTTGGTTTTTTGGCAAGTTCCTGTTGGATTGTTGATATACTATTCAAATCCTGGTTCAACTTCTCGATCTGCATTTTAGTGGCCTTTGACTTCGACTTCTGTTTCTTCGCAGAGGTCTTAGAGACTTTGGCGTCGGGCGCTCGGCCTGTGGATTTGGTATTCTGCGTTCTCGTTTTCTTGACTGGCATCTTCATTTCCTGATACTTGATTGCCTGATATCTTTAGAAGCTTTGTTGTAATGTTTGTCTATAAGTTGTGTTTCAAGTGACTGTAATACTTGATGACTGTATACGGCACTTACTATCATGCGAAAATGAAATTTTCTCGATGAGCATAGCTTATCTAAACCACCCGTCCACCACACAATGCCTTCCAACCATGACCGTGATAAGCCCTGGGACACCCCGGATATAGACAAGTGGAAGATGGATGAATTCTTGCCTGAAGACAACAAGTCAGGATTGCCATTTAGTGAAGAGTCGTCTTTCATGACGCTTTTCCCAAAATACAGGGAAAACTACTTGAGGTCCATCTGGCCAGAAGTCACGCGTGCCTTGGAGAAGCACCACATTGCGTGCCAGCTTGACTTGGTGGAGGGCTCTATGACTGTCAAAACCACTAGAAAGACCTTTGACCCATATATGATCTTGAAGGCGCGAGACCTCGTTAAGCTATTGGCCCGGTCGGTGCCTTTCCCGCAAGCATGCAAAGTTTTGCAGGATGACATTGCATGTGATGTGATCAAAATTGGTAGTGGCATTTCTAACAAGAGCCGTTTTGTCAAGAGGAGACAAAGATTGGTGGGGCCCAACGGTAACACCTTAAAAGCATTGGAGTTGTTGACTAAGTGTTACATATTGGTGCAAGGAAATACTGTGAGTTCCATGGGCCCCTATAAAGGACTCAAAGAGGTTCGAAGAGTGGTAGAGGACTGCATGAAGAATGTGCATCCCATCTACCACATCAAGGAGTTGATGATCAAGCAGGAGTTGGCTAAAAACCCTGAACTTGCCCATGAGGACTGGTCACGGTTCTTGCCTAACTTTAAGAAGAAGAACATTGCACGGAAGAAGGTGGTTGATTCGAAGAAGCCCAAGAGAGTGTACACGCCATTCCCACCTGCACAACCGCTTAGTAAGGTGGATATGCAAATCGAGAGTGGTGAGTATTTCTTAGGCCAGAGAGAGAAGAAGCAGAAAGAGTTGCAGGAAAAGAGACTCAAGCAGGAAGAGCGTGTGGAGGAAAAGAAGAAGGAGAGGCAGAAGGCCTTCGAGGCACCCGAGGAGGAGACTTATTCGAATAAGCTAGTAGAGCCAAGGGAGCAGGATAAGGAGGAAAAGAAGGAAAAGAAGGAAAAGAAAGAGAAGAAAGAGAAGACAGAAAAGAAGGAAAAAAAGGAAAAGAAGGAAAAGAAGGAAAAGAAAGAGAAGAAAGAGAAGCGGTCACATGACGAGGACGGAGAGTCTAAGAAAAAGAGAAAGACCGAATAGCATCGCATATCAAACGACATAATTCTACGATCAGCATGTAGACCAGCGAGGGTGGTGACTGAATTCCAGGGTCGAGGAAGAGGTGCGATGCCGCGACTCATATGCACTCTATACAGACATTAGAAACGCCACCACAGTACAATGGCACAGAGCCACGGTACAGGTACAATAGCAGAGAAAATATTTCTAGCATAAATACACTCACATCTACACTAAAATGATCAAAACGGGGTTTGAGAGTGATGCAGCTACTCTAAACCGCATTATGTGGAATCTGTCTTCCTCAAAAGCCATAGTTTGTGTGCAGGATTTTCCAAATAAAGATGCATCCTAGTTCTATACAATTGTAAACACTACACTAAATCCACTCCACGCTCACCCCAATTGCCTCTCCAGTGTCCAAAAGTCACCTCAGCCTCTTTCATGTCCAGGCTAGATTCCTTGCTTGCGATGGTGGACACCATAAACGCCAAGGCTGACACGCTTGTGAATACGGTCTCCGAGTCCAGCAACTTGATCTCCTTGATTGTGGACATCAACAGCTCGATTGCTGGCTCCGACACAGAAATCGACCACGTCACAAGCCTCATACAGAAGAACTCTGCGTACCTCGGTGAATTTCAGACGCTCTATGAGAAATCTTTCCTTTTGGAATCCAACTTAGACTTGCAGGGCTCCTTCACCAACGAGTCCAACTACACCAACATCTACAACCAATATTATTCCTTGTGGAATCAGTTTGAGAATGAAAACCGTCAGGAAAAGCCTGAATCCCCGGCCTTCGAGCCCGTTCAACTGCAAATGCTGTTGAAAAACATGCTCTCCATATCTAATCTCAACTTAAAGCCTTTGAAGTGCAAAAGCACGAAAGTGTCTAAACAAAAGTCCCGATATAGACTTTCGGAAGCCTACACATTGAACCCGGTCCAGAAAAATCTCAGAGATGTACTGGAAGGCTCAACTTACACCAGTGTAAGCAACATCATGACATGCGACACTCCCAAAAACATCGAACTGACCTCTGTGTCTTCATATTCTGATGGAGAGCTTGGAGACTGGGATAAGGAACTCGAACGCTTATCCGTTGCTGAGCTACGGGAGAATATTGAGGTGAAACTGAAGCTGGAGGATGTGTTCCAAGCTCCATTCTTTGATATATCCCAGCTGCCGCTATCACTCAAATCGAAGCACTTATCTGCTGATATTTGTGACCTAGACGATCCGGATACAGAGCCAGTGATTGCGCTTCAGAAAGACGAGCTTGCTGATTTTGAAAACTTTCACCAGTTTCTTCGAAAAAGCCGTATCGATCTCCGAGAGGCATTTCCAGAGCCCAAGGCCAAGCCTATACCAACTCCTAAAGAGCCTGCTAATCCCTCTTACCGTGTTCCCCCAACATTCAATAATCCGGCACGCATGATTCCTTCTCACACCAAGCAGTTATCTAGCCAGCCCACAGTGGAGCAAGTGTACTCCCTGTCATTCGATAGAAACCTCAAATTCAGTGAGCATTCTAAAAAGCTACTAGGGCCAGACACTGTGCCCCGAGATTCGTCGTCCAAGGCGACCACCCCAGTTAAGAAACAGAATTACGGCTTGTTCCAGCTACTAAATTCTCCTCTAGGTTCGCCTAGACTCAAATCCAACAAGCCCATTCGTAACCCAAATATGGCCGGGCCAAGTCCTAAACTTCCAAGTCTGACTCAAGAGCCACATTCCCGAAGGTTCAGTAACGACTTCATGGGCATGTCATTGGCATCTAGCTTCCTTAGTTTAGTGGGCAACAGCTCCGCCCTGGCTCACAAGGACATTCCATTTGAGGGCCCGAAGCCTTCAAAGGCCAAATCACCGCCTGCCAAGATCAAGAAACTAAAACGGAATCAAAACGATCCCATTGCTGTTAGTAACGAAATCAGATCCAAGCGGCTTCCTCCAGTAGAGCGAGGGAACCGGAACTTCTCTTCCAGCTCCAAAGACACTGGTCAAAAGAATGATTTGGATTCGCAAAAGCAGTTTTTTGTTCGACGAACCACTCTGCTCTTGAAAGACGCTTTGAATGAGACAATTCTCTCGTGAGCACACAGTTGTCCAGTATCCGTTATGTCGGAACTCAGATCTGGTTAAAAGAAAACTCAGAAAATACCTCAGATACTGGACTGCTTATTCATGCTATTAAACAATTTTTGGTTTTAGATGCTGATACTTAGGTACTGGTTGAAAACTCAGTTAAGTATCATCTATTACTATACAAGGGCAACTAGGAGAAACTACGATCCGACACAGATCCGCCAATGCCACTATGGTTTTTCACCATATCCAACTTTCTTTCGATCTCCTCGAGTCTTGAGCTTTTGAAGGTGCCAGACACGCCCTTGGTGTTCTTCTTGGACATGTAAGTAATCGACGCCTTCGATCCTGCTGCTGCTTTGTACTGCTTGTTGACAGTGACGCCGCTAAAAGAATTTGTAGACACCTGCACGCCCTTTTTCTCGTGGAACGCTTTAAATGAGCTCACAACTGAGGGCTTCTTGAAGATTTTGCTGAACCCACTTGTATCTTCATCTTCATCTTCATCTTCGTCTGTAGCCACGTCTTCCATGGGTCGTTTTCTGGAGTCTTCAAGGGAGATGCTGGAGCCAGAGTTCGCATATAGACTATTCAAGCATCTGTTTTTAAGCACAGACAACTCCTCTACTCCATGTTGTCTGTCGGCTTCCTCTTGGGCGTGAGCATAGTCGTCGTCGTTTTTCGAGAGAAAAGACAATTGTCTCTGGACAAAAGACTCTTCGATGACGATTTTTTTCTTGGTAGTCTTTTCATCTGCAACGTCCGAATCTTCATTTGTTTTCTGACTCTTTTCCTGGCTTTGGTCGTAGTCGTGGTTAGTTTCGCTCTCAGACTCTTGGTTGAGGATGAACGGGTTTATTTCATCGTCAATACTTTCGAAAAAAGCAGTGTACTTTTCGTTTTTGGAGTTTTTCAAGAGCTTCTGACTGGCCATTAATTTCTTCTTTTGCTCATCGAGCTTCTGCCTGCGGTATGCCATGAGAATCTCGTCCTCTTCATCGCTTAACTCAATATCGAATCGATTGGCCCGCGCCCGCTTAGTGAGCTTGTGGTTCTGGATATCGTCGATCAATTTCTCCAACTCGCTTCTGTCTTTGAGCTGGTATTGCTCCATAAATTTGCGGCGGACCTCCTCATCGTTGAGGTCGATGTTGAGCGTATTATCAATCATTCTCTCGTCCTCGGAGTCTGCCTGATCGGAAACTTCCATGTCTGCTCCTCCCACACCTTTCCACTCATCTTCTGACTCCTCGGCCTCGCCATCAACAATGCCCTTTAGCCCTCTTCTCTCCATTTCCTTTCTTCTCTTTCTTGACTGCACTTCTTTTCTTCGGATTTTGGCCTCATACAAAGCAACTTTGCGCTTCATCTCCTCCTCTTCCTTCTCTTTATCCACCTCGTTTTCTGACTCGATTACATCTTCCAATATCGGTACTTGAGTGTTCTTTTTCAAGAAATCGATGCTCTGTTTTCCGGCAACAGAGTCTTGCGAATCAATATCAGTGAGTAATCCCGTTTCGACTTGTGTTGATTCGTCAGGAAGAAAGTTGTCGATTTGGGTTGCTAGAGTTGCCTCACTGGCCTGAGTGGGCACGATTTCCTGGAACGAATCGATGGTTGCGAAAGATTCATTGGGGGCATCGCTTAAAGACATCAGAGATTCGCCAGCAGGATTCCGTGGGGCCAAATTTTGGAAAAGACGAGGCAGACTTTCCTTGATTGACGCCACTTGATGGTTGATTTCATGGTCTATTGGTGATTCCGGGAGCGGACGATCGCTGTGAATATGCATGATGGGGTCTTCTTCGTTGTGGTCTGGCACTTCTGTCTTCAGAGGGCCTCCAAACATGTAACTATCGTCGTTTCGACCGTACCCATGGTCGTCATGTTCAAGTGAGTTGTCATGAATGGAGTTTACTTGATTGTCACGGTTAGAATCACTCTCCTCTTCGTCGCTTGTAAGCACTTGTCTTGCCCGATTCCGTTTACTCTTCGGAGCTGAGGGTTCCAGTTCAGCGTTCGAATCCAGGCCTGAATCTTGAGAGTCTAAATCAGATTCTACTTCGCTGTCTGGTACTTCGCTTTCGTTAACCTCATTTGCGCTGTGTTCCTGATAATCATCGTCTTCGTCTTCTTCTAACGCCAACTTCGCCTTCTCTTGAGATTTCTCTTTCTTGCGAATGCGTCTAGCCCGCTCCATTTCCCGCTCAAGTAAATTACCCATTTCCTCCTCTTCCTTTTCGATCTCTTCGATCAACTCCAAATCGGGATTGGCACTCCGCATGTCCGCTAGTTGCTTGGCATTGGCACGGCGGAGATTGCTAAAAAGAGCGTCGTAGCTTTTCAGGCTGGAATTTTTTCTCAAGGAGGAAGCTGCACGTTGGCTGTTTGCAAGATGCCGTTTTGAGAACTTTTGTTTCAAAAGAAATACCTTTTCTTTAGACAACTCGGGGATCTCATCCTCAGATTGCTGATTATCTTCATTCTCATGTTCGGAATCATCCAAGTTAATGACGGGAGATGCTTTTGTTGGCGAAGAGACCAAGCTGTATTTCAATTTCCGGGCGTATTCATCTATAGGGGATATTTTGGGCTTGGACGTCTTCGCAGTTTCTGGTACTTTGGAGATGATGTCAATGACATTTTCCGACTCAAAGTCCGACCCTGAGTCCAGTTCCTCAATATTTTTCTCAGCCATTTTATTTTTCTCAGCCATTTCTTTCAAGGGAGAGGTCGTTGGACTCTGCTTCATTTGAGGCCCAATGGCGAAGTCTAAATCGCTTTCCTGGTCACTATCAAAAGCATCGAGGAGGTCTTGCACGGGGTTCTTTTCGGATTCGGTGAATGCAGGCTTGATACTCTTGAGCCGTTTCTGTTCGCTCAATTCCCTATCAATTCTTTCAAGTTCTGCTTTGGTAGTGATGTTTTTCTGTACGGACGAGTCAAGCGTAGTGTCTGCCTCTTCATTCAAGTCATTTTCTTCATCCGTTAGCGAGACATGCGAGATCTCGTTCTGTAGCTGAAGCGACTGCTGAATCTTATTGAGGTCAGAACTATTGTCCTTTAAAGAAGAAACTCTATCGGTATTGGGGTGTTGTATGACCTGAGTTTCTGCCAATTGCGGAGCCTGACGTACAATCTGGGTGGACTGAATGAAATCAGACTCATCGAGCTGCAACTGTGGAAGTTTAACTGCCTTTAAGGGCTGTGTTTTGTGTGCTTTAGCGGGTGTATTTTGTGTGGGCGGCTGCTGGGGCTCACAGAAGAGAATGGATTCAGAAAAGTCGGGAATCACCTGCGTCTGATCCTGCTCGCTAGTTTTTGCAGCGAGCCGGTTCTTCACACGGTCCAATATGGCTAACGGATCGGCCATGGGGAAGCAAATGGAGTGATGTGGTGTAGTTGTTGTTGTAGGTATACTTGACAGGAGTCGCGAAACGCGTAACGCGATGCCACGCGACTCGCGCTCCATCCACCAGATGGTACCAAAACTCACCAATGCACATATGAGTTCCGCACCATATTCTCCTATATACGGGAGTTTTTGAACTTGAAATTAACTACCCATTCTATACTAGAGACCATTCAAAAACTAGAAAAGACTCGGACTATGTTAAAATTCTGTATTCATTCTAAAAGATACCTGCAAGACGCGCTCACGTCATCACCATGAGGAATTGCTGGCACTAAACATTGCGTGGTTTGATGCCAGAGGAGCTATTTAGGACCCGTACATCGCATCCGTACATCGCATCTATATCTCATCTTTGGGTAAGCAGTAATAAGCACGCATCCTGCATGCGACAACACGTTGGTCGCAATTTTGACCCCAGCAGCATGTGATTGGGGCGCGAGCTTTCTCGCATCGTCGTATACACCTCATACTCACGTACACCCTAAAGCTACCTATATCCAAACTAGGAAACACAGAGGCGAGCACCCAAGGTCCGTCAATGTGCAGGTACTAGGATCGGCTCCGAGAAACAACAATGGGCGCGGAAACAGAGAGGTAGTTTTCATGGGTCACGTGCCGTGACGCATCTGAAATTGCGTCTTGTATGCACTTCTCCTGGTGTTTTTTTTTAACGAACTATATATAAGCTCTTCAAGTGCCACAGTTTCCAGCGCCCTTTAGTTTTTTTTCTATTCTCGCTCAGTCTACACCATGCCAGAAACTTTCCTTTTTACTTCTGAATCTGTCGGTGAGGGTCACCCTGACAAGATCTGTGACCAGGTCTCGGACGCTATTTTGGATGCCTGTTTGGCCGTAGATCCTTTGTCCAAGGTGGCCTGTGAAACTGCAGCCAAGACCGGATTGATCATGGTTTTCGGTGAAATTACCACCAAGGCTCAATTAGACTACCAAAAGATTATCAGAGACACCATCAAGCACATTGGCTACGACCATTCCGAGAAGGGTTTTGACTACAAGACCTGTAATGTTCTTGTGGCTATTGAGCAGCAATCTCCTGACATTGCGCAAGGTTTGCACTACGAGAAAGCCTTGGAAGAATTGGGTGCAGGTGACCAAGGTATTATGTTCGGTTACGCCACCGACGAGACTGAGGAAAAGTTGCCATTGACCATCTTATTGTCCCACAAATTGAACAAGGCCTTGGCCGACGCTAGAAGATCCGGTGAATTGGGATGGTTGAGACCAGACACAAAGACCCAGGTCACCGTGGAGTACGAGAAAGACAACGGTGCTGTCAAGCCTTTGAGAGTTGACACAGTGGTCATCTCCACGCAGCACGCAGACGAGATCTCCACTGAGGACTTGAGAAAGGAGATTTTAGAAAAGGTCATCAAGAGAACTATTCCTGCAAACTTGTTGGACGACAAGACTGTCTACCACATTCAGCCATCGGGAAGATTCGTCATTGGAGGACCTCAAGGTGATGCTGGTTTAACCGGTAGAAAAATCATTGTCGACACTTACGGAGGATGGGGTGCTCATGGAGGAGGTGCCTTCTCCGGTAAGGATTTCTCCAAAGTGGACAGGTCCGCCGCTTACGCGGCTAGATGGGTGGCCAAGTCTCTTGTCAGCGCCGGATTGGCCAGAAGAGCCTTGGTGCAGTTCTCCTACGCCATTGGAGTCGCTGAGCCATTGTCCATTCACGTTGACACTTACGGTACATCCAAGTACACCTCGGAGCAATTGGTGGAGATCATTACCAACAACTTCGACTTGAGACCAGGTGTCATTGTGAAGGAGTTGGACTTGGCTAGACCAATCTACTTTAAAACCGCTTCATACGGGCACTTCACCAACCAGGAGAACACCTGGGAAAAGGCTAAGGAGTTGAAGTTTTAAAAGGCACGCGCTAATGGAAGTACCAGATTCATGTGACAAGTCACACGCTAGCACGCAGACGCTCAACTCGTCAGCACCAACATTTACTTCAGCCGCATTCATTTTCACGCTTTTTATTTACACCTGCTTTCCTAAAGGGATAGAGTTTGCATTAATTGGGGTCCTCAACGGACATTAACTTTATAGAAGGAATATATGTTCTCGCTTATGAACAGTCATCTCCACCGCATCTCCACCGCGTAGCACCCCGCTTGTATGCAGAGTGTGCACCAGGCCGCCTTGTAGGCAATATAATCTTGACCGTTTGACGCGTCCGATTTACGATCTGTCCCATAAGATACACATGCGTGATTCTTGACTTCCCACTTTACCTTGAGCAACTTCGCCGTGTGGTCCCGCTATGCGGAAGTCCGCCCTCTCGAGCAACTTTTTGCACAGCCCACCACATAGCTAGGTAGCAAGCATTCCGGAGCCAGTTTTGTTTCTGTGATGAGCAGGTACAAAATGTCAATACACTAGAGAGTTTTCAAGTGTATAGAATGCAACCCGCTTTCTGAGAAAGTGAACTACCACAGAAGGCGCAGTTTCCTCGAACCAGGTGCATTTATACGCAACCAGATCGGACTACATCAACACGCATAACAAATATCCGCATGCAGAATCTGGCGCGCATGGGGTTTTATTTTTTGTGTGGCCGAGACTCCACTTCTATGTGCCTTGAGCCTTGAATCTGACCGCGCACAATTAACGAAAATTGGGAGGCCAAAAATAGAATCCACATTCGCAAGGTGCCAAGGCCATTCAATTGCTCAAAAGTTGTGGTTACAGCATACAAAACACACACTTTAGAATACTTTTTAGCACGCAATAGCAAGCTATCCCTGTTTCATCGCGCTATGAGCCTTTTAAAGCCAACGATGGGGAAGAATACTTGGCTAGCAGCGACAGGAAGTGCATTCATCGGGCTTTAGGCGCCACGCGTCGTAGTCGTCTAAGTTGCATTACAAAGAGATGCAAGTGAGGGCGATTAAATGTAATAAAATAATGTATAAATGATGAATTGAAGTTGAGGCTCAAGGCTCAAATCGAGTAGGCGATCAAGTGCAGGTAATGCACCCACATTCCATGTACTCTCCTCACTCACAATGCAAAGTAGTCATCCTTAGTTCTGGAGAACAGAAACTGACTGAGATGGGTTGCCAAGCACAGGAGGAGGCAACAGTCCACCAGATAGCTTCATGCTTGGAACGACAGGCAAGGCCGAAGCTGAGTGGTTCGCCTGTCTGGGTACTTGATGCATTAAGTCATCCCGGGTGGGCAACTGATAGTTATGAGCAATGGGAGGAATGTCCGTCACCTGCGGGCTTGAAAAATGTTTCTTGGCCTCGTCTATGTTCCCCTTGATACACACTCTTCTTCCATTCTTACCCTTGAACACTTTATTGTTCAAAACTTCCTCGGCAGCCAAGGCAGCACCTTTGCGCTTGACCAACTTAGCATGAAAGAGGCCACATGCATTGCAGAGCGTCCTGAGACCATTGGGGCCACGGCGCCACTCAGGTGTTTCCGTGGTACCACATCTGTGGCACTCGTTCATGGGTCTATTAATTACTTCAGGCGCGTTGTACACCGTGACCTGCTCTGGGGCAATGGGTACATATCTGGAGGGAGCAGAGACCTCGGCTGGTGGAGGGTAGAACATAGGCCTGAAGTAGGATTGTGGGAATGTGAGCGGAGACACCAGTACCGGGTGTGAGTAATAGTGATAGGAAGGCACATGAGTGGGTTGTAGTTGTACCGCAGTGCGTTGGATGTGGTCGCTCAGGTAAGCGGAGTGCCCCAGGATTGTAGGATGAGAGTGTATGCTGGACTCTCTAGTGGAACTGGGGGAGAAAGACAAGTGAGGAGAGGTCATACGATGAAGTAGTGGCAGGGTATCGGAGTGATTGGGCGATATGGAGCTTGAAGTTAGCTCTGCGATAGAAGGAAGTTTGACCTTGGTGGATTCTTGGACGGTAGACATTGTGGCTAAAGGAGAGGATGCTATCCCAGAAGGCCAGGAGGGCAGGAGCATAAGACTTTTATATAGTAGTAGGCCATGGAAAACGCTTGCATAAGTTCGGCTTCACGTACATTTTAAGCCCGCCCTCGAGACTCTGCATAACGCACCGATAGATGTCATAACTATGCATAAAGCTACAGGCACCTGCCCGGGGAGCATATCCGAATGAGATCGGGCGTTTATGCGCAGAAATCCTGCGAACCTGCATTAATCTGCTGGAAAAAAACTGCCCTTTCCCTGCGCCCCGGAGATAAGCCGGGATACGACGGGCATCGCAGATACAACGAAGGTTTGGATCTGTCAAACACTGGAAGGAGACTGGACGTTTTGGCTGCTTCAGAATATGTGTTTCAGATTACTTTTCAGAAATTTGCTCACCACATGACGGAAAACTTCTGTTGGTTCGAAGCCATGGTCGGCTGTATCACCAGATACGGAGGTGTTGCGTTTAATGTATTAATAGCGACGAACATTGGTACCGCAAAACTGCATGTCCCAAGATTGCATACGCAAATAATCTTATTTCCGGTGTCGTAGTCCCGCACCTTAGGTAATTCGCACCTCGCTCCCCCACCCGCGAAGTTAAATCCGCCAGCTAGCCACTACGATAGATTCCTACCACCGGCACGGATTCGGTGTCAAGTAAAGCCTTTCATGCCTCGGAAGCTCATGAGAAGAACTACAACGCAATGAAGGAAGGAAATCCTCGGGCAATCAAGAAAGTGCTACATTCCACTTGTACATTTACAGTGGCTAAAACACGCGAACGTTTTGGGCACGAGAACATAATCTTTATCTGCATTCCTGGTGGTACTGCTCAGGTACACGGCCCGAGCCTTTCCGAATCCCCGCCCCTCCGATCTTCATGTCGGCAAAAGCATTGACGAGGTTTTAAAACACGCGACTCGAATTGCCTAGTTCTGGACCCTCCCTACAACCTCGGCTTGGCTACTAGCTAAACAGGCTCTGGAAGATCAGAAAATTCTGTCTTTTTGGCCATTAGTAGTTTGATCATTTCTGGTCGAGTGATATGTGGACAGAAAAGTAAACTTAGTCCTCGCCTTATCTTAAGGTTTCACCGTTTCCATCAATGCTGCCGGATTGTACTTGTATGCTAGATTTCTCGAATGTAGATGCGAATCCTAAATCGCAGTTTAGCCGACCTCGCTTAAGCAACCTATATTTTCCACTCCAGTACATGGTACCATGATTTGAGTTCATTTCTTTCTCTCACTGGAGTATGAGTTTCATTTCACGAAACATGTAGATCTGTTATTCCATGTCACGGAAAATCTCGAACGTTTGATCAAGTTCCCACACAGAAATGTTACAGCCAGAAATTACAAACTCTGTGCATCCCAGTGGATTCTCTTGGCAGTTTCCTTTCCGGGTCATACCCCTGCCCTAACGTTAGCCTGGGCGTTTGTCACGTTCACTAGGCATCTAGGACTGAACCGATTGGTGGATCTCCTGCTACATTACCTTGTTTGCTTTCGGTAGATACTCTCGGCATAGGTTCATGATTTGCATTCGCGATATGCATGCATGGTCTGATGAGGAGGCCACAGCGATCATGCACAAACGCTTATATATCTAGTAGAACACGGCGAGATGATTTTCTTGAGCAAAACCTGTTCTTGCTGTTCGAGAAGCTTTACCCCATGCACAGAAGCTTATCCTCTTTTAAAGTTTCTGCTTGTTTCAAAATAGATTACATCATAATGTTCGTCTCCAGGAACGGCTTCACGTGGGTTCTCTGCTCCCAACTTCAACATTCACACGCGTGTGTCATCAACACACTAAGCCACCCGAACCCTGCCAATGTGAGTGTAGCTGCACTGCAAGTATTTCGGCGCACTGCCCACTTTAGGTCAAGATGCAACGGACTTATATGTGCTGTGCATACAGCGCGGTCTCGGCATCTGTGCGACCCAATCCAGTATAAAATGCGAGCACTTCTTTTCTAACGCCTATTTTTGGCACATGTCTTTACGAGTTTTTGATCTTTCTCCCATGATCCGTGATGTCACATCTGACTTGTGAAGATGCACTAGCGCCTTTCGCTAAGCGAGCCACATCGCTTCCAATTGTCGGCCAACTCATTTGCTTATATCCGGTCGAGGATCCACGTGGAACTATTTACACTGAGTTTGCCAGAGCTTGAAAGTCAAGCCTCGGATCCACAAGCCGAGGGCCGACAACAGTTTTGCTTGGGACGATATGCTGTTAGACGACTCGAGATCCACTCTTTGAAGATCATGCGCGCTGCCTCCATGCATGGTTTAACCCTGCTACTGAAATTAGTGCGCAGCAACAGAGCCGGAGAAAGTCGATTTGGTTTCTGTTATCGTATCAGAAGGTAGAGGAAGGCTCACATGTGAAATTAGGTACTTAAAGCCTCAAGAAAGCTAATCTCCTGGCACTCCAACAATGCCGGAATTAAAAATCTTGTAACCGGCCAGCCAGCGTAATCTTCGTCTCTCTGCGGGATATTGTGCGTTGTACAGTTGCATATGCACGCTGCATGGTGATGTATAGAATCCGTTAGTTGCAGCATGCGTGGTTTTCGGGCCTACTAATCGAATCTTGCGCAAGCACACTTTGAGAATAGCCGGCCATTATAGCATTTTAGTCTGAAACCGCAGGACCACAAAAAAACGGGCTATTGTATGTGGATGTTTACAACCTTTATCGGGAAAATGAAACTAACCTTGTTGCATCTACGAACTCGCATCTCGTTTGCCCATTCCGTCACCATACACCTTTGTTCTACGATTACCCAATTAGGCTGCCCTATCAGCATCCGTACATCATTATCTTTTTTTTGGCTAATCGACTTCTCAATACACCCGTACATCATTATCTCCCAAATCTCCACATCTGTGCCTTACTCGCGCCGATGCCTTACTCGCGCCGATGCCTTCCTCGCGCCGGTGCCTTACTCACACCCGTACCTCATTCACACCCGTGCCTTTCGAAATCTCCAGACCAGACCCGTGCACCACATCCGTACATCGATTTTTCTCACGATCCAATTACATCAACACAAATTACCAGATAGCAGATTCCATCAAATGACTGAACACTCGACTGCATACGAGTTCCCGGCTATCCGTATGTAAATTCACACGCCACTACCAGCCGTTACTAACCCTCTAGCCCCTCAGCAAGAGTTGGACGCCAACGATGTCCCCTTCCTAAACAGAGACAAGTGTGCAGCCCACTACATTTCGTACTACAAGTGTCTTAGTAAAGGAACATCATTCTGTAGCGCCAGCAAAGACCAGTTTTACGAATGCCAATACATGGCCTTGAAAGAAAGACTCCAAAAGAATTAACATAGTTTGCATAATATACGGAATTAAAGAAAGAGTGTAGGGCTAGTACATGATCCGGAGAAAGATTCCTATTATTCAATGCGACATTGCGATACAAACCGGGATAATGGAGGTCGCTAAGAGTGTACCCATAAGTGGCTTTGTTTCATAGCCGTTTCTGTTGTTCGCAGCTGCTTCCTTTTGATTCCACTACCCCTAGTATTTCGCTTCTTGCGGTAAACTTGAATATATTGATCATGTCTTAATTTCAATTTGTTCCGTTTGGACATGCTCTATTAAACTTGTTTCATTAGATATGTTTCATTAGGCATGTTTCAATTACACTTGATATTCAGACTCGTTTTATTCTCATTTGTGTAGGTCTGTTTTCTGTTTATTCCTTTCTTGTCTCCTTTCTTGTCTCCTTACTTGATTCCTTGCTTGATTCCGCTTGCTCGATAACACTTTTTTTACTTTTTCTATTTTTATTACATTAGTTTAAGCCATTTCCCTTTGCTGATGGCCTATGGAATACCTGCATGTAGCCGCACACTTCAAACGCAGGACTTCTCATTGGCTCACCCGAAAACAATTTGACCGTTTCCCAGCAGCACACATAGCGTCCCCAATGGCCTTGACAGAATTTCCACCACTCCGTATGTGCCTCTACACCGCATGACATGTCGGTGATCTCAACCTTTTCTCCTTCGCGGTTTTGGGGTCCCCATTAACTGTTCACCAACCCATACTAACCCCAGTCTCCCAAGATGACTTGCAGAAATACAAAGTGCCCTTGAAGTGGAGGGACAGATGTGCAGCATACTTTGCCCTCTACCAGACTTGTCTTATCAGACAGAGTGCCAATTCATCCGTCGACTGCCACCACGACAAGCACGTGTGGGAGGAATGTGAAGTGTTGGACTTGAACAGAAGAAAGGCTGAGTTGACCGAGCTCAAGGACAAAATGAGAAGTGAAAACTAAGCGATTTTTGCTACATCTTGCATATCATGCTGTAAATGGGAAGCCTATTCAGCAACTATGGCCCTCAGGCCCATGTATTATAGACAATACATCCATTACGTTGGCAGGTAAGTGTAGCATGGGTATGAGAGGAGAATGCTAGAGAGCACTAGAGCAATTGGACTCTATAGCATTAGAAACCTCAAGTTTCTAAGTATAGTGTTAGAGGTTAGAGGGTATCAGAGAATAAATGATTAGAGAAGACAGAGTAAAAAAGATATCACTAGGTCGCACAGTATTATTGGTATAATAGTCTGCACTTGGATGTATGACTTTCAATCGATAGCTTGTAAGATTTATTAAAAGAGCATATAATTTATAGCAGAAGACCAGTAGCAACATCAAACTGTGTTATGTTATTGCAGGACAGGTAAACAGAGTTGAAGAGCAGGATCCAAGTAAATATTCTGACGACCAGGGAATATGGAAGAGGGTTGAATATTAAAGGTACATAGTGATTTCGGAATATTCCAAAGATTAGAAAAGTTTTAAGCTTTATGGTTATGCTTTACAAAGTGTTTCTTGTCTCATGCATCAGATGAGATTCATGTCTCATGTATCAGATGAGATGAGATACTTCTGAAACTAGGCATGTGTGTTTAGCCAGAAGAACCGACACAAGCTACTCTCTATTGTCTACAGACATACCAATGACACACTGGCCGAATTCTGGCCAGTCACTGTCATCAACCAGCCAATGACCTACAAGCAATACTGAAGATTTCGAAGCCATGTTTCTGGTGCCTAGAAATTTGCTCTAGACACAGCGAAACAAGACCCCAGAGTAAATTTGCCTCCGTTGTCCACACTTTGATACTATCTGAGTTGAATACAAAGCTCTATCTAATTTCGGAGAATATAAAAACTATCAGTGTGTGAGTGAAAAAAAATTTGCTCCTTATATACGAGTATGCACGTGATTGCGTCGCACGTGACAGAACCGCAAGTCTCCACACACTCACCCCCGCTGCTGATAACGAACCCTAACCGATACCATGCCGCCCAAGACCAAATTAGCCGTTGCATCCTCCGAGCCAGTTTCTCTCGATGACTCCACTGTAAAGGACCTGCATGCAGGCTCTGAAGCCAAGGATGCTGTTACTGCTGAACAGGACAAGGCAAATGAAACTGAGCCAGAGACTCCAAAGGACAACGAGTCTAAAACTCTGATTGAGGTAAAAGACAAAGATGATGGTGTTGAAAACGAAGAAGTGGCATTAGATCCTACAGAAACCGATACCAAACAAGCAGCTGCTGAATCATTTGAATCCAAGGACAACTCGGAAGAAAATGCTCCGCCCCGTCCCGCCAGGCCCAAGAGTGCTCTTTCCAAAATGCAGGCGGACTTGCAAGAGGCGTTTCCCCAGGTAGAAGAAAAGTACATTAAGGCATTTCTTATTGCCTCTGAAGGCCGCATCGACCCTGCGTTCAATGCCTTGCTCTCCTTGCTGGATCCAAACTTCAAGCCCGACCCAATTGTGCCCCAACCAAAGCCAGCTCGGCAAGAGAACTCCAATGTCCTTACAGATGACGAACTTTTGGCCCGCCAATTGCAGAAGGAATTCAATCGTGAGGAAAGAAAAAGACAGGCCGCTCATAGAGAGCGCCACAGAAAGCCTGCTTCTATCGATAGTGATAATGAGTCTCCTGACGAAATTGACCAGTTGAAAGAGCAGTTCACTCAGGGCTTCGAGGAAGCGAAATCTACGCTCAATGGATGGGTCACAGGACTCACCAAGAAGTTCAGTGAGATTGACGGACTGAGCTCGGACAAGAAGTCCAGCCCCAAGCTTTTCGGGGCTTTGGGAGGTTCGTCCTTCAATTCAAACCAAGAGAAACGGTTTAAAAAATTCGACGAAGATCCTGAGATCTTGTCTCTGGATTTCAGCAGAAATGTGAACTTGAATGAGGAAAGACTTCCATCTTTACCCAAGAGAACACAGAAGCCTCAGGATGAGAGATGGCAGCCTCTCAACTCAGACGTGCCGGTAAACGCGGATGCATTCTTGGTGACAGACCTGGAGGAAGAGGATAAGAAGTAGCTGACTTTTTCGTTTTAGTATATTCAGTTATGTATAGTATATCTTAGACCACTAGTATACAGATTGGGGGGGAGGGTGGTATAAATTCATGGCGTTATGTTGAAGAGGTTCAATGCTTGAAACACTATCTTTTCGTTATTGTTCGTGTAGTCGTTACTTAGGGACACGTTCCCTAATCCTTTGTGGTACTTGCTCCAATCAATCAACGGAGCCTTTACCACCTTATGCTGAGAAGGCAAAGACGTTTTGTCGCAGATGAGCTGGGCGTAAAATTCAACCAAGTCCAGCTTGGAAGCTTGCTGCGCCTTTTTCCGGAGTCCAGACAAGTCACGGATGTTCGTCTGTATATTTTCTTTCGTGTTGTTGAGTAGCGATGCCGTGGAGGATAACGAGATGTAGTCGATGTTATCATCCAAATCTGTGCGATCAATCGACGCTGGCTTGGTTTCTTCAACCTCAGACTCCAGGTAATAGTCTTCGTCCTTGGGCGTTAAAAGAGGACACTCATAGTGCTGATTTCGTGAAAGCTCAAACAGCACAGACTTGCGGTGCATCATCTCCTTTTGTGGAGACAGCGAAGAGCATGGAGACGAGGGCGAAGGCAGTCTTTCCTGAAGCGTAGGAAAGTATTGCTTCTCCTCTAGCCGAGGTTTTTTCTGCGTATTGGTCATATCCTCCAATTTTCTTTTGGGGTACATGTCAGTAGCACTGGCAGCCATTGTTGGTAAGAGAATATGGACAATCTCTAGTTCTGCATGAAAAGCACCGAGACTGACTATTTAAAGGGTGGCGCTATAGTAAGGATGAAGAGGACAGGTGCGGCACTCGTAAATTGATGGCGTGTTGGACTGAGCCGGCTTGGTGAAGGTTCAAGTTGGGGTTAGGGTGAAATTTCAGTGGAAGACGACAGAAAGCAAATATCGGAAAGGAAAATTCGAGCAAATTGAACTTTAGAAGCAGTTAAGAGTGCCTTTTCGTATGGCTCGAAATTTGGCCTTGCAATGACAACTTGTGGCAGCTCTGGCGTAGCGAAAATAGCGGTTGTAAAGGAGGAGTAGGCCGTTGATGATGGCAACTGAGGGAGTCGCGGACGAGCGAAATGCGCACATTTTTGTGTGTGTTGTGCACGACCCCTTGCAAAATTGTTCTAGAAGGAATGTAATTTGAAGCGACCGAGTGTTTTTAATGGGATTGAAAATGTATGGAAAGGCCTTCTTGCGCTTGTTCGTATGAGATACACCCATTTTTGTGTTCCATCCTGTATTTTGGAACATGAAAACAGTACAGAGCTCGATATAGGTGTGGATGGTGAAGATTCAGCAATCGCGCATCGAAACTGGCCGGTGCATGAAATCGCCAAAAGCCGAGACTCAGTTGGTAAAAACCAATATGAAACAAAATTATTTTGGTGCGAAAAAAATTTGGGAACAATACAAACGATTTTGGAATTAAAATGAAATTAAATCTTTTGAACAAATAAAATAATCTGAGATGAGATTCTGAACAACTTAAAACCATTTCAATTTGCGAACTGGAACAATTACAAAACTAAAACAATCGGAAAACTAGAACAATCGTAAAACTAGAACAATTTGAAAACTAGAACAATTTGAAAACTAGAACAATTTGAAAACTAAAACAATTTGAAAACTAAAACAATTTGAAAACTGGAACAATTTGAAAACTAAAACAATTTGAAAACTAAAACAATTTGAAAACTAAAACAATTTGAAAACTGGAACAATTTGAAAACTAAAACAATTCGGGATATGAAACAATTCGAAACTAGAACAATTCGAAATAAAAATCTAAATTTAAAACAATCTGAATACTAAGATAATTTGAAATCTGAGATAATTTGTGACAATATTAAACCTGAGACAAACTCGAAAGCAATGCTAAAAGCCGAAACACTTGCAACACTATAAAAAGAGTCTAAACAATGCTAACACATCTTTGCATTGCAGGTATGGTTTCTAACCGAATGTACTTTACAATACAACTATGGTGCAGTTTTGTACGTGACCGGTAAAGCACGAAGTGCGTATCAGAACGAAATAGGAACTTGGTTTGTTCATCTAGTGCCCTGTACAGAAGCTGCTTAGCTTCTCTGAGTAACAGTGCCACATCCGAAAACGCGGGTATGCGGGTTCCGCGATAGTTAAGCAACAGTATGCACGTGACATCGATATCGGATTATCCCTCCAATCAACGCACACTTCTTCGAATGATAACACTGCACACACGCATGTCAGCATGCAAGTCGATTAGAGACCAAACTACCATGAAAACGGGCTGATGATAGTCTTTCTGACGCCAAACAACTCGCTTAAACCCAACATATACATCTATCCATACAAAATCACATACATCTCCAAGTTTCACACTCGCTGAACTACCTCACATCTTGATCCATCGCGTAATCTACTTGAGGTCATCATCTGCGAGGTCCTACACCTCTGAGCGATACTGAGTTCCAGAGATCATGTCAGACCTCAAGCATTTGCACACAACTGACCAGTCTGCGGAGCTGCTCTGGCACATGTACAAAAATGCCAAGAACTTACTTCCTTATCGGTACCGCATGGAAAATCTCATCTGGAGGATGATGTTTGTCAAAACAGGAAAGAGACTACTGAGAGATACATCACATGCCAAGCTCGAATTCAGCTCCATAATTCAGACACCCTTCTTGGATTCTGTGCCAGATAGCGTGGCCTCGGCGGAGAAGGCCACGGAGGACTTCAATTACGTGGCCCATATCCGCAAGATGAGTGAGGCCGTCACTCACAATGCGCCCAACCGGAAACGTCCAGCACCCATGCTGCCATTCATGACTCATGAGGCTGACCAGGATTCTTTCGATGGTATTGTAAAGCCCAACATCCATCTGAATTTGTCCGCCGCTTTCAAGGGCAAGTATGCGGATCACATGGGCAATGAGGACCACGGCTACTCCTTTCAGCTTGATTCATTTACGCTCGAGGGTCCTGTTCAAAGCGAGTTCAGCCATCTGCATCAGGCATCTCCTTTTCCTAATCAAAACTTTGGCGGGAAAAGCCTACCCTCTACGCTACCATTCATACCGACCTCAGCACTTCACAGCGATCAAACCTTTACCCCCGCTGCAAGGGCATATGGCTCTGCCATCAACATGAACGATTCCCACCCGTCTAATTTCATGCAGCACCATGCTCTGTTTCTGGGGTTTTCGTCAAATGCACCCCAGGCCATAAGTGTGCCTCAGAACTCCCATTTCCCCGTAAGCAAACGGAAAACACCGCTGCTGCTGTACGATCCATCGCCTTTCATGTACCCTAGTGGACCTGAGTCGGTTCCTCTGGAATCTTTGATTAAACAGGAGAACTCGCTTGTCAGTGTCTCGGACCACTTCGCATCTGGTCTGAGGCCGTACACTCCATACGAATTCGACGATCAAACATCGGTTGCCGACTCGTACTTTCCAGGAATGTTTATTAAAGATACTCTTTCCAGCAACACTCCACTCCGTGGCTCGTTAGCGGGACCCCGCATGTACGAAGAACCTGACTCCAAGTTGACATTTTTTGATAGTAATGGACAGGGAAACTCGGCCAACCTGTTCAAGCAGAAGCAGAAGCTAACGCTCCAGACTTATCCTGACGATATAAAGGAACGAACAACTAATTTTTGGATAGAAGACCATTTTAACGATAGCAGCAGTCCACATGGTTCTGTTTCTACATCAGCATCGGGCAATAATTCTGGGCTGAATCGCGTGGCCCCTCTTCCTAAAAAAATGAGCAAGAAACCTAAGTCCAAAAAGACTACAAAATCAGGCAATTCCGCAGCCAATATGGAAGAGCAGGTGCCTCCTGTGGGAACGAAGAGTGAGGTGAGGCCTACGCTTACAAAGCAAAAGAGCACACCGCAACCCAGCTCGAAGACGCCTAGCATCAACGGCAACATCGAGTGCACCAACTGCTATACTAAGACGACGCCGCTCTGGAGAAGAAATCCGCAGGGTGAGCCATTATGCAATGCGTGTGGGTTATTCTTGAAGTTGCATGGCACTGTCAGACCTTTGAGTCTTAAAACAGACGTCATCAAAAAAAGACAAAGAGGGCAACTGCTGAATCAAAGCACAAGAAAGACCTCCACCGCTGTCGCGGCTTCGGCATCGACGACAAAGGTCACAGTAAAGAGTGAGAGAGATGGAGACGACTTCAGTCCTGCACCAATCGGTAAAAGCATCGCCACATTCACTGATAAACCCCAATCCGGGCAAATTCAGCAAATTCAGCAAAGCCAGCAAATTCTGACCAATCCTCTAAGCCAGACTACCCAAAAACCCAGGGAGGAGATGGATGCTATCGGGACTGATTCTGCGCGAAACCCAGGCTCTGATACAGATGCGTTTCATCTGATGAATCAGCTCGTCAAAGAAGAATGGAACCCTGTAGAACAGGGCGACACGGCCATGTTTGATGGCACCATGGCAGAAAGCAAGAGCCATTGGGATTGGCTTAGTATGAACATTTAATAAGATTGTGTGTATAGATACTCAATCCACCGTTTGTTCAAGATTGCACCATTTATTAATGCATTAATCAGAAAGTATACTTTAATGCGAGATCCAATGGAATGATAAATCGACACATGCATCAGATGAATCAGAAAAAAGAAACATTACAATGTATGAGGGTACATTTAACTAAATATTTTTACATGAAAAGTAAATGTATTTACAGTAGATTAAGATATCTTCACAATAAATCTAAAAAAACTTCACAATATTACAAATAAACTTTGCAATAAAATTAAAACTTATTACATAAAATCAGTTCATACATATTAAGACTCAACCCACATATACATTGCCTATAGACACTCCCATGATATTCAGTACGTTTCCCCCATAACTCCATTATAATCGGTGTTTAGAGTTCAGAAAAGCCCTTAGGCAGTGGCAGTGTGTATTGCACCCAAGCTCAGTGCGAAAATGTACCACAACATGCCCCAGCCCAAAGTCACCATTGAATTCTGTGCCAAGTGCAAATGGCACAACCGCGCTGTATGGTACCTTCTGGAGATCATGCAGACGTTTAGCGACCCAGACACCAATCTCGTGGCGGAAGTCGCCCTCTGCCCGCTGTACGACAAGCCCGGGATCTTCGAGGTAAGAGTGGCGGCCAACGACTTTGACGAGAAGGTGATTTACCGCCGCAAGATGAAGAAATCAGACGCAGATCAGTCGGAACTGTTCTACTACAATGGCTTTCCAGATTCCAAGTTGCTCAAGGTCTTGATTCGCAACACGCTCTTCCCAGCCCAAGGGCTCGGCCACGTAGATGGCCAGTCCGACACTTTGAATGACTGCATTCCTTGCAGAGAAAATCAGTGAGTCACAGCCATTGTTTAAGCTACGGTCCAAAGTCCTGGCCGTACATGGGGGTGACGGGGTTGGCCATAATGTCACTCCATCCGCGCACCGCCACGGCGTACGGCAATGAAGATCCAAGAATGCCGTACCGGTGAGCTTTTTGCGGCATTCCAAATAGGTTATGGAACTGCTTAGTCACGTATGTGGGCGAGACGTTCTTATGCGGCGCCCGGGCTCCCATGTGCATGTTGTCAAACGGGGTGTTGCACTGGTGGTTTTCCGGACTCTGGTTGTTGATTTCCTTGGTGATAGCTTTCCATTTTCGCTTCTCTGCTGTGACCATGAGTTGAAGAAGCCAACTCACGTCTTGCTCGCTGAATTTTATGTCCTTTTCCCCCGTGCGTACGCTGCTCATAGAAAACAGAGCTTTGGGACGGGTAGTGGACTTTCGGTGAAAGATAAGTCTTGAACCGATTTCCTTGGCCGTTTTATATACTTATAAACGGAGATAAGCACGCCTCATTACATCTGTGAAGGGGCTACATTGAGGGTGAACGACATAATAGGTTGGAAGCGAATTCTAATAGTTCAATACTGCTGGGGCTATGCGCATTCATATGGGTCTTTGTTAACATTTCAAGGCGCTTGATGACGTCTTGTGAGATACAAAGGTGGCCTAACTCCAGACTCGGGCATTGTGCATGAAAACAGCCTAATTCGAATTGTTTGTCTGTGGGTTTGGCCCTCGAGAGCACACTTTGAACATCTTTCTTAAAACACATCCAATACTTTGGTCACTAAATACCTACTGTATCCATGAACGAACAAGCATGAGTAGTTTTTGGGGTTTTTCAATGGTCTATGCTGAGGGTCTATGTGCATGTTACTCGGCGAGAACAATAGGGAACGGTCATGTTTACCCCAGTGCAGTCCTTGTGCTGCATCAAACATGGCAACAATTAGGCGAGGCTGTGACTAGCATAGTATTCATAAAGGGATACGTAAAGCTATTGATGTACTTTTATGGATGACAGCGGGCGGTTCTATTCTCCATCTGAATAAACGTCGTCCTCGTCTTCTTCCATGGATACGTCCTCTATTTCTTCATCCTCTTCAAGGTCGCTTGGAGCTGAGTAGCTGACTTTTTTTCTCCTTCTTCCCGTAGCAACTGGTGCGGAGGTGGCCAAATCTTCAAGCTCTTCCTGGATACTAGAAGTGCCTTTTCTGGACTCTTTCAGAGCAGGTTTTTTCTTTTCATCGCCGTCATCCAATTCAACCACAGTCTGGCCCTTCATTTCATCGTCGGAGCTTTCCGTGAATAGAGATGACTTTTTGGCCCCCGAGCTCCGCGCTGAAGGTTTCGACCCAGTTTTCTTGAAGAATGTAGGCAAGTCATCCACTGGCACTGGCAGTTGTTGACGAGATGCCACTTCGGAAGATGGTTCTTTCTTTGCAAGAGGCAAGGTGGACTGCACTTTGCTTGTGGTCTCCTTTTTGACCGTGGGCTTCTTAGCAGCCTTCTTAGTGGGCTCTTCTGAAGATTCTGCTTTCACGACACGCCTTCTCTTTTTCGTTTTTTGCGCCGCTCCACCAATCAAGCTCATTCTCTCTGCTTCGTCAGCAACCAAAAACTTGTCCCAACTCTCAAGGAAGATGTCCAAATCCTCGTTCCATAAATCCTTAGCACTCTTGTCCAAAAGAACATTCAATTCCGTTTCCTTCTCGCTCTTCTGCTGCAACAACTTCTCGTACCGTTCCCTGGTCAATGCCCAGAGCGACATACCAAGCAAGTAGTCATATTGGGAATAGATGTTGTCGGGAACATGGGTGTTTTCCTCGTTCTCAAGATCATTGACGCCTTGTTGGTTGATTTGGCTGATATCTCCAACTTCCTCTTCTTCCTCTTGGAGCAAGTTTTCTGCATCCTCGACGAATAACAGGTCTGAATCTTTGACCTGCACTCCTGCCTTGTCAAAACGGGCGAACTTCAATTTCAATAAAGTCTCCACCAAAAGCGACCGTTTTTTGTTAGAAATGCTCAACTCCTTTTCGATGATCATTTTGATAAATCTAGCCTGCTCGCTCAACCTCACCAATTGGTTCTGTAAGTCTGCCGTCATATGATCCTTCCGCTTCTGGTAGAATTCGAGTCTCACATAGAAGAAATCACTCAAAATCTGGTTTGGACTGTCGTATTTCTTGATCCGTCCAAATGCATCGAATGCAACCATATTGGAGTAACTCACACTGGAGACAAGTTTGAATCTCTCGAGAAGCCCGATCTTCTTAGTCTTTTGCATCTCTGCCTCGGTCAATTTGACCACAAATCTGATGTTGGAAGTATGCTGCTCCTCCATATCTTTGATCCACGCTGACTTATCGCTGTCGATAGCCTCCTGAAGGAAGTTCTTGACATTGTCAGTCCAGGTTTTCACGGGAATTTCGGTGATCTCTAAAGTCTTCTCGTCGATTTGCTCAATAATACCTTTGACCTTGAATTTTTGTGCTTCCGCCTTTTCAATCTCTCCTTGCCAGCCTCTATACCAAGGAACTAATTCTTCCAATTCCTCCCCATTCATGAGATGCCTGATATTGTTCACCAAATCTTTAGGGTTGAAACATGGAATGTTTGTGGACCATCCAGTACCGATACCTTCAGTTCCATTCACTAAAATCATAGGAATCACGGGTAAATACCATTCGGGCTCCACGGTCTGTTCGTCATCCTGAACGTACGTGTACAACGGATCGTCAAGCGGATTGAAGATTTTTCTGGTAATTTCATTCAATTCCGTGAAGATGTATCTGGGCGCAGAGTAGTCTTTTCCACCAGCAGCACGCGATCCAAACCCACCATTTGGTTTTAACAAGTTCAAATTATTGGACCCAATGAAGTTTTGAGCCAACCCAATGATGGTTTGCATCAAGGACATTTCTCCGTGGTGGTACGCTGTTTTTTCTCCAATGTAGCCCGCCAACTGAGCAACCTTCATTTCTGTTTTGAGGTTTCTTTTGAAACAACCGAACAAAACCTTTCTTTGACCTGGTTTGAAGCCATCCAACACCGACGGAATGGATCTGATGTTGTCAGCCATGGAAAACAAAATCAACTCTTCATTGATAAAGTTCTTAATTGGAATCACAGACAAATCGGAATCAAGATGCGTTCCTGGTTGGAAGCCTTGCAACCACTCCTTTCTATCATCAGCCTTCTTCTTCGAGAAAGCCAACTCAATCAATGCGGGATCCTCACTTTGCAATGCATGAAACTCCTTTTGATGCTTGTCAAGACGAGAAAAGTACTCTTTACCTTCACTGGAGGTTGACGTTCCCAAACCCTTGTAGTACTTTTGAGTCCAGCGACAATTTCTTCCCTCAGTATCACGCCATTGCTCAAACTCAGGCATCGAATAAAACGAGAGTTTGCTATTTTCCCGGCCCCTCCCCTTGACAGTAACCTTCACAATGGGAGTGATGAATTCAAGCAAAAATCCTGGCACACTAAGTAAACCAGGGAAACTGGACTCGAAAAAGTTGATAAGAAGACCCTTGATGTGCGAGCCATCGTGATCCTGATCGGTCATGATCATCACATGCCCATATCTGAGCTCATGAATATTTTCTGCGGTATACTGCTTTCTGTGCTGCAATCCAATGATTTTCTTCAAAGCAGTGATCTCGGCATTTTTGGCGATCTGATCTGTCGTTGCATCACGAACATTCAAGAGCTTACCACGAAGAGGGAAACATCCGTAATAATCTCTTCCCACAACTGCAAAACCAGCAACTGCTAATGATTTGGCAGAGTCACCTTCGGTCAAGATCAACGTACACTTGTGACCATCCTTAGTCCCTGCCTTATTCGCATCGACTAACTTGACCATTCCCTTCACTCTGGTCCGGCGTTTTCCGTCATCTTTTTGTAACGCCTTTCCTTCGTTGGCATCAACGATGGTTCTGATTGTATCAATGATACTGGTTTTCATGAGCTTCTTGATAAACTGGTCTGAAATAACAGCCTTGTCTTTCTGCTTGGAATAAAACTGACCAGGTCTGGTGGTAAGCTGCTCTTTTGTTTGAGATGTAAACGCAGGATTTTCAATCAAACAGTTGATGAACACGAACATGTTACTCTTAACCTGATTAGCTTTAATCATGGATTTCTTTCTCTTCTCCTTCTTGTTGAACTCCTCCAAAAGCTTCTCGATGATTTGGTCGGAGATGTATTTGACGTGGGTACCCCCTGCAGTAGTGGCGATAGAATTAACAAAGCTCACTTGGTTAAAAGTTCCATCACTCACTGCAAACGCAACTTCCCAGCGCTCGTTGAGCACCTCGTGCACCACAGACGTGTAATTGTTGGCTATGCTGTCAATACCTAAGTCTGGGCTTCGTTCCTGGATAGCCTTGACATACATGTCCACGTAACCCTTAAAGTTCTTGACGTTGAGTTTCTGGTCGTTCAAGTAGACGCTGCAATCTTTAACCGTACCACACAAATCGTATACTCTTCTGCGCAACACACTTAATATGTCCTCGTCCAAATGGTCCATGTTGAACTTGGCGAGATCTGGCTTGAAGGTAATCTTCGTGTACTCCTTTTTGTTTTTGGTCTTGGTGATCGAGGGCTTGCCCACCTTCAGCATGTTGTCAGTCCAAGTTTGTCTGTAGAGTTGGCCAGTGTTTTGGTCGGCAGTTTCTACCAGAAACTCACGTGAAAAGATATTACAGAGCTTAGCACCAAAGCCGTTTCTTCCTCCCACGACTTTCTTGTCATCGTCATCGTAATTGGAAGACGTAAGCAAGTTTCCGAAGATCATCTCTGGAATCCAAATTTTCTCCTTATCGTGGATTTCCACTGGTATACCACGCCCATCGTTAGTAACCAGAATGGTATTTGTTTCTGGGTCTATGTTGACACGGATGTTCTTCATGTTCTTGTCTCTAATCTTGTTATCAGCAGCATTGACCAAGATCTCGTCGAAAATCTTGTATAAACCGGGCACTATGGTGACTTTCTTGAAGACCATTTGCTCAGACGGCTGGTCGAAACACCAAAGTTCTATCTCATTTTTCTCCACCGAGCCAATGTAAGTATCAGGTCTTTTCAAAATATGCTCGAGCTGAGAAAGCTTCTGATACTGAGAAGAGGCATTGACTCCATTGCGAGGCACTGAGTCCTCGTTGGACGATGGAGGCGTGGATCTTGACTTTTTGGGCTTTGGCTTAGTGACCTCTTCCACGTCAGAAATGGCAAAATCCTCATCTGAATAGTCTGACATTGTGGGTCCGGACAAGTATCGTAAAGCAGGCCTTAGCAAATGAAGGTGTGTTTTGTTGTAGAAATAGCGACTTGTGTTGTGGGTATACAAATAGCGAGAAGTGTTTCGGAGGCACAGTAACTTAAAGGCCGTGAAGACGGGTGGGCTCATTTATTTATATTTCACCCGCGTTTCAGCAGATCCTTGAGGGACGCGAAACGTCTATAGAAACATCGACACGTGAGTCTGACACGCCAAAATTTCACGTGAACAAAACTACTTGACTAACTTCTGTAATATGCTCTGAAAACATAGTGTTCCGGGTGTCCCGATTTGCAGCTTTCAAATCCAGTTGTTTAGGGTTTAGTCTTTCTTTGAGTCTTTAATTGAGTCTTCAAAAAATTTACAATTGTGTTTATTTGTTATTTATCGAACGTGTGCGAGCCCTATTAACCATTCGTTTTCTCTAGACGCAGTCATCCATTCCATTTTCCAAAGCCAATACTCTAACCCTATTTTCGCTGGCTATTTTTTGCGTCAGTTTTTTGGGACACTGTTTTGCAGTGGCCATTATTCTGTCTCCAATAAAGCTCAATTCTAGCCTTTCTCTTGGCTTTGCTCTGTTCTTATGTTCATTTCCATTCCGTACTCTCTTACTTTGATTGCCCTCTTACTGCACTTTTATTGCACTCTTACTGCACTCTAAACATCTTGTAATAGCCACATGTATAGCCACATGTGCCCTTGGCCTGGAATGCCTTAAGCTGCGAAAAGCCCTCGATTTCGGAATGCTCGCACCCAGATGCCCTAGATTATGACTTTTTATCTCCTCAGTTTCATCATTTTCTGCTGAATTTTCTCGAATTCATCATCTTCAGGAAGACTTCTCTTTCTGCCCTTAGGCTTGCCGTATTTAGCTTCCAAAGACGAAATAAGGTCATCCATGCGACCAGAGTTTTTCTTCTGGATCATGGCCCGCAAGTCGCTTTCAGAGCTCGTCTTCTTTTTACCGATAGTTTTGGCTAACTTTTCGGCCTCTTTCGCTTCCTTGGCCATTTTCTTCAACACTTGCTTCACCTTTGTTTTCCGCGACTTCTTGTACTTTTCCCATGTTTTGTGGAGTGTGCGGTCGCCCTCAATCTCCTTGCTATCTAGAGCCCCCTCCACGATGCTGAAGATCCGGCTTTCCTGGGCCTCATTGAACTCCAAATGGGGTATCACCTCAAAGAGTCGAAGGAAGTCTCCTTCATAGTACACGAAGTTGTGCAAGATATCTTGCCGCTCCTCTGGTGAGTTCTCGTACTTCAACTTATCCTCTTCGATCATCTCAATGGTGATCTTCTCCGTGGTGTTCTGAAAGTACTGTTTCCAATCGAAACTGCCGTCTATGCCATCTTCGGACGAGCCCAAGGAACCGGTGTTGTCGTAGAGTCTCCTTTTGTTGACGTCCGAAAGAATACTATAAGCAAATTGCAACTTTGGAAAGAACTCTTTGTCCTCCTCGGTTTTGAGCTGCTGGATCTTGTCGGGGTGAAACTGTAGGGAGAGTTTCTTGTATGACTTTTTGATCTCGAGCGGTGTGGCGCTCCTTTCTACCCTAAGCACTTCGTATGGATCTATATTCATAACCTTTTCCTTCCAATTGCTGAGGCCTTTGAGTTTAGCCTTAGATGATCTGACATATTCTAGTTTTCGCGTGTTGCGCGCATCCAATGTGTCACGTGCCAAGCTGGACCTATGGATTACCATAGTCAACTTCTATAGCTTACGATACAATACGACTTCAAGGCTACTTCATGGATTTCGGACATGAATTATGATGAGACTTGGGCTACAATATCCACTAATATTTCAGGTTAAAGAGGGTAACTTATCCGGGTGTAAGTCGATATGGCACATAGTGGCTATAGGTGACTTCGACTCTTTGGTCATTTTTTCAATTCCTGAATGGAATCTTCGATGGCCTTGGTGACCTTGGCAACATGTCCCTCATAGACGGAGTAACCCATGTGCCCAACGCGGAAGTACTTGCCCACCAAAGCCTTGTGAATTCCTCCTGCAACAGTAAACCCCTTTGAGGCCAATTTTGCCAATAAATCCGGCCCGTTGACAGATTCAGGGAAGTAAACAGCTGTGAGTCCGTGTGCAGCCACTGAGTGATTCACTGGCAAAATCTTCAAACCCAACTTCTCCAACTCTTGCTTGAAGTGGGTAGAGACTTCAGCGTGCTTAGCAAATCTCTTCTCCAAGGACTCGGCAAAAATCTCATCCAAAGACACCTTCAAAGCCGTAATAGTCTGCACAGCAGGAGTAGCAAAGTAGGCCCCGGACCCTGACTCGTAGGCCCTCATGATAGGAGTCCATCTCTTCAACGAAGCGAAAAAAGTGGAGTCTTTCTCTCTGTTTAAGGCCTTCTCGAGAGCTCTTCCGGAGGTGTAGAAGATAGACAAGCCAGCGGGTACGCCAATTGCTTTTTGGGATGCAGTCAACGCAAAATCCACCCCCCATTTGTCAAACTCCAAGTCTTCCACGCCAATGGAGCAAACACCGTCCACAATAATCAATGTTTCAGGAGAAACCTTCTTAACAATTTCCGAAATCTTCTCCACATCCGACACCACAGACGTAGAGGTATCTACGTGGGTAATGGTGATGGCGGTGTACTTTTCTTTCTTCAATTGGGCCTCGATTTCAGCAAAGGGAACAACGTCACCTATTGGCGCAGTAATAACATCCACATCGGCATCGTAAACACGCAAACAGTCAGCAAAAGAGTCTGAAAAAAAGCCTGTCAGTAACACAAGCACCTTGTCGTTTTTGTTGAGGAGGTTTGCGGCGGCAACGTCCCAACCCAAAGTTCCAGAGCCGGCAAGAACGAAGGGTTGCGATTTGGGGTCAGATGACTTGAACAATTTCCTTAAGTTCTTCAAAACAGACTGGAAAGTCTTGATAAACTCTGGAGATGTATGGGCTTGGGAGGGCGTGGCCATGGCGTACAACACTGGGTCGGAGAACTCAATGGGGCCAGGGATCATGGTGAGCTTGTGCTCAGGTTGCTTGTAAGGAACACTCATATTGGAGGAAATAGAACGCAATTGAAGAATGTTTCGAATGGGATTGAAGTGTTTGAATGCTGTGAAAGGCCTTCTAAGCATGTACTTCACACTGGCTGATAAAGAAATGTATCCCGACGAATGAGAAGCGTTGGTCGGAATGTGGGGGCGTCTGCATACTGCCAAGCGGCACTGTATCTAATAATGACGGAAATCTCCGACGGGAATTCAACGGGACTTCTCTGACTGAACTGGCCCCTTCAAGTTGAATATGTTACTTTCTCATTCAAAAAAGCTTTTAGAGCCCTTTCGGATAGGAAGACGTTTTTCAGGTGCATTTGTTACTGGAAGAGTGACGCAAACGTAACTCAACTCCTACACACTACCACGTCCTCATTACCTATTTTTAAACACTATTGAACACACTTTTGAACACACTTTTGAACATACTATCGAACAAACACTACTTAACTTCTCCATGTACCACTTCGTCAAAAAAATTCCTCCTAATCAAACATCTTTTTTGAATTGTCTACCTCCAGTGATAGCATCTCACCTTACAGTTATAGTAGGCATGGTTGACAGTCGCAGCCGCGAAAATAAACTTGACATCACATCTGATAAGACACAATATCTGACGGAACACATTACACATATATTATCTGTCTGTCGCTATTTAGACAGCTGATCTTATCACACCGACTCTAGCCAATTAATGAGGCAGCAATTCTCGCTACGAGGCCACAAGGCGCCTGTATCGTGCATTACTAGCCTAGATTCCGATCTTGTCTCGTCTGACCGTGATGGCTGGGTTGTGGTGTGGAACCTCGCCACCCGACGCCCCAGGGCACTTTGGAAGGCTCATGACGGACACATATTGACACTTAAGCAAACTCCGCATGGGCTCCTAACTCACGGGAGAGACTCTAGCATTCGCTTGTGGAAAGTAGATCCTAAGAGCCTTTCGAATTGCTCCACTGACAGCTCGTTATTGGGTAATTCCCGAGCACCCGAAAGCCCGCTTCATGTGGAAATCCCTGTCAATTCCTTAAATTTCTCCAATGTTGACTTTTTTGGTGATTACCTTGCTACACCTGCAACCGTGAACTCGGACAATTTGGATGTCTATAGAGTCAAAGACCCTTTTGGTTCATTTTCACTTACTAGAGTTCTTGAGAATGTGGCCATTTCCACTGTACATGAGAATCCTTCAGAAATTGAGGAGATAAATGGCCCTTCGGATTCAGTGGGCCGTGGCGGACAAGGTATTATTATGCGACTCAAGTTCATCTCGGAGAAGCTTCTCTTTGTTGCGTACGAATCTGGTGCCGTTTTTGGTCTTTCTATTGAAAATGCAACATACGGGAAAACCTCGGGGCATGACCGCTTGGTTTTGTTTAAACCATGCAAGATAACTAAGGTCTTCCTGGTGAACGACCATAAGCCGCAGCCTGCGCTATCATTAGAATACGATGACCTGACTCAGCAATTGCTCACCGGCTCAGCATCTAAGAAATTGCACATCTACAACTTAGAGCGTTTAATGTCACATGGCTCAACAAATACTGAGCCGTCTTACGTGCCAAAACCTGAGACTCATAATCTTAGGCATTACGGTATCCAGTGCCTACAAGTCCTTTCTGACAGTTTCATCGTTGGGTTCTGGGACGGAGTGGTGCGAGGCTACTCCAAGACATTTGAAGAGCTTTTTCTGCTAGAGAGGGCAGAAGAGGTAATCAAACCGGCTTTTGTTGGTAAACAAGCGCCAGAAAAGAAGTCTTTATGTATTTATTCAAACGGCCATGTCAAAGGAAACGGACAATTATTTAAATCAAGGAAAGAAGTTTTGCATTCAAGCAGATTGGGTACGAATCCTCTTTTGTTCATTGGGTATGGAGATGGTCTCATAACGGCTTTCAAATAGATTGTAACCTCGAAAAGCATGATTTCTGGAGTTTAGACTATGCGTCGGGATCCAGCTTTCCAAAAGATTTCCGTTCAGACCCACTGTTGTAGTAGCTACTACCACCGTAGAATGATCTCCTCTTCGAATTCTTGGAGTTGTTGCTGCTGTGGTTGTGGCTGTGATTCTTTTTGTTTTGCGAAAACCCATTGTCAGGACTCTGACTGGACCACCCATTTCCGGCTCCGTAGGCCAGCTTCCAAAGCGGGCTGCTACCACTGGATTGCCCAGGGGAGCTATATCCTTGCGATGCTCGATGGTTGCTACTGGCCCCACGTGAAACGCTAGCATTTTGTGTCAGCCTTCTTTGAAAGCTAGTCCTTCTGCTGGAGTTTTGCGTATTTTCTGAAGATGGCGATCTGCGAGAAGAGTCTCTTGTGGCACCACGGGCTCTAGGAAGTGACTCGCTGGTGTTTTCTCCATTTTCCGAGGTGCCTCTGGCAGACCTTCTGTTCTTCTTTTTCCTGGCTGAAGCTTGTCTGTTCCCGGATTTACTTGATTCATCGATAGACGAATGGTCCGAATGGTCAAACAGAATATCTAGCTTTTCTTCTGAGTCCCGGAGAATTTCTTCAAGATCAATTGTGGCCTCAGTTCTCTCAGACAATATCTCGCCAAGTTTCGGGTATTGCTCCCTTGCAGCATTAATTATCTCGACATTGTCATGAAGGAGAGACTTAGATTCTTCGCCATGAAGCTTTGCAATGTTGGCCAAGAGAGCCAACGCAGAAATAGCGGCCTTGTTCTTGTTATGGTAAACTAGCTCCATGGACTTGTTCCTTGTGGTAAGACTTTCATAGAGAGTCTCCTGGTCCTTCTCATGTTTCTGCTGAGCTTGCATCAACATGTTCAAGTTGGCGGAAGACTCTTGCTTGTAGGCCTCAAGTTGCTTAGACAAAGAGACCACCTGGTCTTGATAGTGGCGCTTGTACTCCATTTGGGACGCCTTTAAAGCATCGTAGGAGATTTTGAGGCGCTCAAACTCTGCAGTTAAAGAAGAAGATGATTCCAGCAAGTTTTCACAGCGAATTTTGAAGTTTTTTTCCAGCTGCCTTAAGGCCTCGGTCTCAGAACTCATATCGTCAAACTGGCCCTCCAAGTCGGCAATCCTGCGCTCTTTTCTCTTCAACAAGGCATTGATCATGTCGTTTTCATGCTTGCAGTTTGCAAGCTGGTCAACCAATGAATCATTTTTAGTACCCAAGTTGTCATTCCGCTTTTTGTAGTCGGAGTGGGAAATCTTGAGACTTTCCAACTCCTCATTTAAGACGTCAATCTTGGAGTGGAGGTCATCAATGACCTTGGAAGTTGATTTCTGCTTTGTTGGGCTCGCATTCATGGTGGCGGAGTTTCGATTGGTTTGTGGAAGGAGAGACTGAAAGGACACCCTATATTTGCGTACACAAAGGTTTTGCTCTAGTTTTCGGTCAACAGAGTGAAAGAACGTTTATATACGAGGGTAAGTACCAGAAGTAGCTGAAGGTGCGTACAAGTCACCAGAATCTTAGAAGTATGCCCAGATTGAAAAAAAGCTTGCCTGAATATCCGAGTATCAATAGAGGACTGCGACCGCTAATCCTGTATCTGGCGGAGTGTTTATAGTGTCCTCACACCGTCAAGCTCGAAAGCAAAACATCCTGCACATCCCTGCTTCGGGTAATTAAGACAAGGACAAATATGTACAGCCGTACACCATGAGAAGCAATGACACTAGATGCAAGTATTCAGGATCAAGTGCTTCCAATTGAATTACGAGAAAATTTTGATGTTCAACAACTAGAAGCTGTTTGGTTCTGAATCCCATTTGCCCCGGCCTACTGAATTGGGTAATTCAATTTAGTCTAGTCTGTGCGGATGAACAGAATTCACGAGTGCGCACATCGCTAAGTTTCTGTGCCGCAGGAATAACTTTCTCATATTCGGAAAAACAGAGTATGATTAGTTCGCCAAGCAAGTACAAAGAGACTCAAGAGTTAAAGGGTTTTTTCCCTTGAATTTCTTTACCTTTTTTGAATCACTATTTAAACTTTGAACCAGCCAAGACATCGATCCTGCAGATTAGGTTTCATAGATTATTATTCAACAAACCCGAATTTCAGTGAGGATATTGTACGACATCTTCTCCAAAATGCACCACCACTGCATTGATTCATGCATTCTTGTTCCCCACTGTGGTGAACCAATCTAGAGGATCTTTAATTGCTAACCATGCTTGTAGTCATTGTTATCACATTATTTAAACATTATCAATGCGATTAATTGATACTTATGCTCTGAGTGGGGTATATACGAGCGGGAAGGCACCCAATGGTGCAGGATAAGTTCTGTCATCTATTCAAATGATTTCATATTCATTGGCTATATGGTCTTATACTCAATGGTCTCGGTATTGTAATATGCAATTAATGCTGCCATTAGATATAATGGTATATTTTAACGGCACGCGTTTATGGTTTGTTTTTAATTGCTTCATATCAATAGTCCATATTGATAGTTCATGATGATTTATGGTAGCTTATAGTCCGTGGTAGTTCATGATTATGCATAATAATTCGTGTTGTGGTATATGTCAATGATTCATTTGAATGGTACATTTGAATGATTCATATTTCAATGATTCATGTTCAGAAATTTTCAAGACTTCATGATTTTAATAGCTCATTCTGTTAGTTACATTGCGGCTGATAAGGAATTTGACTCTATTGGCTAGTCTCGACGTTGCACAGCCTCATACATGGAGTGGTAATTATTGAAGTTGAATATCACCAATTTGCCCTATTCCTATAGAACGATCTACCTATCCACGTGTGTATTACTAATCACAAACCTTTCGTAATGGTGGCGACTCGTATTAGTAAATCAACGGTTATACGTGCAGTAGTTCACCTGATGCGGCGTGAAATTTTAGTAAATCTAGGCGCGGTTTTTTCCCAAAAGGTTTCTTTCTGAGTGCGGCCAAGTGTCGATGCTGCATGCCGTCCGCTTTGTGGGAGCGGAAACAACCTCCATCGGACATACTTTCCGCTTCGGCTTTGCACTTGGATCAAGTCCTCTCCTGATGCACTAGAATAACACATTTCTAACAAAACGGAAAAAACTCGGTTTTCTGCTGAAATACTACTCCCGCTTTTTCCGGAAAGATTCAAGGCTTCAATGGCCCGCTATACCGGGCTTTGTTCTTCTCGGACCGATGCTCCGTGCATCAATACCGAGCATGTGCGGCTTGCCTGTATGACGTTTTGCAGTCACAACATCTCATTGCATTTAAAAACCGCATGCATCCTTAGATTTTCTCTCTAATCATCACTATGCCACCAATGTCATATGACAAAAGAAGCGATGAGAGCGATCAATCGCTGGAAATTCAAGAGATTAAAGGCCCTGAACAACAAGAAGCAAACCCAGATTTAATAGACCAGTTAGAAACGCTCTCAAGGAAACTCTCCACCAGAAAGTCCTTCAACGAAGATGACCTCGCCATCAACCCAGATGACTTTGATTTGGGAAGACTTCTCAAGAACTTCCGCCGCCGTGCTGAGGAGGAGGGTATCAAGTTCAGGAGCTTGGGTGTGTCCTTTGAAGACTTGTCCGTGTACGGAAAGGACGAAACATATACCTACTTACCTACCATGACCGACATTGCTAAAGGTCCATTTGGGGTAATCCAGAAGGCAAGGGAGGCCAAGGCTCTTCCTGACCATGCCATTTTAGACAAGTTCCATGGGCTTGTAAAAAGCGGAGAGATGCTTTTGGTCTTGGGAAGACCAGGCTCGGGATGCTCCACTTTTCTTAGAGCAGTCAGTGGAACCGATGTTTCCATGTACACAGGATTTGAAGGTGATGTCAACTACGATGGAATCAGCCGTGATGAGATTTTGAAAGACTTCTCCTCAGACTTAGTTTACAACCCTGAATTGGACGTGCATCTTCCTCACTTGACCGTCAAACAAACCCTTGATTTCGCTATTGCTTGCAAAACTCCTCGAACAAGAGTCAACGGTCATTCGGTTCAACAACATATCAATTTCAATAGAGATATGTTAGCTACTGTGTTTGGTTTGAGACACACATACAACACAAAAGTTGGTAACGATTACATAAGAGGTGTTTCTGGTGGTGAGAGAAAAAGAGTTTCTATCGCCGAAGCTATGGCTTGTGAAGGAAGTTTATACTGTTGGGATAACGCTACGAGAGGTCTTGATGCTTCCACGGCATTGGAGTACGCGAGGGCTATTCGTTTATCTACAAACCTCATGAGAAAAACTTCCTTCGTTACAATTTACCAAGCCGGTGAAAACGTGTACGAAACTTTTGACAAGGTGACTGTTTTGTACTCTGGTAAACAGATTTACTTTGGTCCTATCGAAAAGGCAAAGGCTTACTTTGAGAAAATGGGTTACCGTTGTCCACCAAGACAGACTACTGCAGAGTTTTTGACTTCCGTGACTGATCCTGCTGGTAGAACTGTTTTCGAAGGTATGGAGGGCAAAGTTCCTCAGACTGCTGAGGACTTCAAAACATATTGGGAAAACTCGGAGGAATTTGCCGAACTCAAAGAAGAAATTGCTGCTTACAGACTGACTTTCACAAAAGATCAAACGAAGAATACTCTCATTGAGTCTATTAAGCAACAAAAGCAAGAGCGTCAAAGATTGAAGTCCAAATACACTATCAACTTTCAACGTCAATTAATGCTCTGCTTCCAGAGGTCTGTTCAAAATATTGTTAATGACAAAGCCTACACTGTCATTCAGGTATTGGCAGCTGTTCTGCAGGCTTTGATCGTGGGATCTTTATACTACAATACGTCAGATACTGTTAATGGTGCGTTCTCTAGAGGCGGTGCGGTTTTCTTTTCGATTTTGTACATGTCTTTGAGTGGTTTGGCTGAAATTTCTAATACGTTTGGGGCTAGACCTATTTTGATGAAGCAGCGGAATTATAGTCTTTATCATCCTTCAGCTTATGCCCTTGCTGACTGCCTTACTGTGATTCCTGTTGCTCTTCTCATCAATATCTTTTTCTGCATCATCATTTACTTCTTATCGAACTTGGCAAGAGAAGCAGGGAAATTCTTTACATTTTTGCTTTTTTCGTTCTTGGTTACTTTGGCAATGAATTACCTTTTCAAAGCTGTGGCTGCATGGAACAAGACTATCGCTGGAGCTAATGCTATTTCGGGTGTTTTCATTTTGGCTTCCTTGATGTACTCGTCTTATATGATTCAACGGCCATCCATGCATCCTTGGTTCAAGTGGATTTCTTACATCAACCCACTTCTCTACGGATTTGAAGCGATGCTTACCACTGAATTCCACGGAAGAAAAATGCCGTGCGATGCGAACAGGTTAACGCCCAATGGACCCGGATATACTTCTGCGAATGCTGTTTGTGATTTCATTGGTTCAGTCAAAGGCCAAACTTGGGTTGACGGTGATCGCTACATGAAATTGTCTTATGAATACTCTTTCAGTCATGTTTGGAGAAACTTTGGTATCATTATTGGATTTTTGTTATTCTTCATGGCTCTTAATGCGATTGGCAGTGAAGTGATTCGCCCAGTTGAAGGTGGTATTGATCGTCTTTTCTTCTTGAGGGGAAAGAAGAACAATTATATTGTCATGCCCCACGAGGCCACTGGTTCAGATGAGGAAGCAGGCCCAGCTGTCAGTAAAGACTTGAAGAACTCTGACGAAGCTGCCTCTGAGGTTCTTGAAGACTTGAGAGTCGATGACATCTTTGTTTGGAAAGATGTTGATTACGTTATTCCTTACGATGGTGCTGAAAGAAAGCTTTTGGATGCCGTCTCTGGTTTTTGTTTGCCAGGTCAATTGACTGCCTTGATGGGTGAATCCGGTGCAGGTAAGACAACTTTGTTGAACACCTTAGCTCAAAGAATTGACATGGGAGTTGTCACTGGTGACATGTTGGTCAACGGAAACCCATTGGACACTTCGTTTGTCCGTAGAACTGGTTACGTTCAACAGCAAGATATCCATGCTCCAGAGGCTACTGTCAGAGAAGCGCTTATTTTCGCTGCCAGGTTGAGAAGACCCCAGTCTGTTCCAGACCAAGAGAAATTGGACTACGTTGAAAAGATTATCAAGGTTTTGAATATGGAAGAGTACGCTGAGGCTATCGTGGGTAAACCTGGATCCGGTCTCAATGTTGAACAGCGCAAGAAGTTGACCATCGGAACAGAATTGGTAGCAAAGCCTTCGCTTTTGCTTTTCTTGGATGAGCCTACTTCTGGTTTGGACTCTCAATCTGCCTGGGCTATTGTTCAATTACTTCGAGACTTGGCCAAGGCAGGACAAGCTATCTTGTGTACCATCCACCAGCCTTCATCTACATTGTTTGAGCAGTTTGACCGTTTGCTTCTTTTGAGAAAAGGAGGACAGACTGTGTACTTTGGAAACATCGGAGAGAACTCCACTCAAATTATAGACTATTTTGAGAGAAATGGGGGAAGAGAATGTGAAAGCTTTGAAAACCCTGCTGAATACATTCTTGATGTGATTGGGGCTGGTGCCACAGCTAAGACTGACATTGACTGGTTCCACACTTGGGAGACATCACAAGAGAAGAAAGATGCATTGGTCAAGATTGAAGAGCTTATCAATGAAGGCAAAAGCCGTCAACAAAATCCACACGAGAATGGTGAGGATGTCAGCGAGCTTCGCAACAAATACGCAAGCTCGCCATTTTACCAATTTCAGATTGTCACATGGAGAACTGCGCTTGCTTTTTGGAGAAACCCGGAATACATCATGGCTAAGTTTATGTTGATGATCATCAACGGTTTATTTATTGGCTTCACCTTCTTTGGCTTGAAGCATACGCTTACGGGAATGCAGAACGGTTTATTTTGTGCTTTCTTGTCTATGGTTGTCTCAGCGCCATTGATTAACCAGATTCAGGCCCAATGTTTGCAAATGAGAGAAAATTTTGAGGGAAGAGAGAAGGTCTCTAACACTTACAGTTGGTGGATCATGGTGCTCTCGCAGTTCATCAACGAGATTCCTTACACTATTTTCGGTGCCACGTTGTTCTTCGTCAGTTTGTATTTCCCTACTCAGGCAGATACATCAGGACCTCATGCGGGAGTGTTCTACCTCACCTACGCCATCTTCTTGCAATTGTTCAACATTTCATTTGCGCTTATGTTGGCTTACTTTGCTCCGGACGTCCAGTCCGCTGCTGTTTTGGTCTCGTTCTTCTACGCTTTCATTGTTTCGTTCGCTGGTGTGGTGCAGCCCGTTGCATACATGCCTGGGTTCTGGACATTCATGTACAAGATCAGTCCATACACTTACACGATCCAAAACTTGGTTGGTTCCTTCCTTCACGGAAGAGCAGTACGTTGTTCTCCCAAGGAGTTCTCCTTCTTCGACCCCCCAAGTGGTCAAACCTGTGGAAACTACATGAGGAACTTCATTGCTCAGTCCCAAGGTTACTTGCAAGATCCAGAGGCCACCACAAACTGTGGTTACTGTCTGTACACAATTGCAGACCAGTACCTTTTGACCGTGGGAATCAAATACAAGTATGTGTGGAGAAATATTGGCTTCTTCTGTGCCTTTGTTATCTTCAATATGTGTGCATGCATGGTCCTCTACAGATATATCCGGTTGAGTACTTTCAAGTTTAGTCTGTTGCTTGCTAAGTTCAAGAAGAACTAGCTTCAAACCCAAGTTAGCTTTTATATAATATAATTTATTTATCTTTTAGATTTCTGCGTATATAACCTTACTGGCAGTATAGTACAACAATCAGATCCCAATGCTTCTGATGAGTCATGCCCTTATACCATTAATTAAGACAATGAGTATGGTCCAGATCAGCTATGGACGGTATTTTGGGCTGTTTCTGTTTCTAGGTGCGGCAATTTGGGCTGGTTTAGCAAGGTAGGCTTTATGCTCCCTATGAAGGGTGTCTCATCTCTCATCTGATGTCGGCTGACTTCTTTTCTTGTTAATTATGCACGGGCCCGTCACATTACCATGCTATGAGGACGGAATATATGCGTCTAACGCTTTCATTTCAGTTTTTTTGGGCTTTCCGAATTACTCGCTATGTGTTAATTGGTCAGAATTTCACGTTGTGAATGAGCCTATTTTTGATTACTTGTCACTTTCACGGTTTAGCCCGTGAATTGAACCAAAGGTTTCTTTAAAAAAGGCATGTTTATATAATTTGCAAAATTCTATGTTCTGAATAAAGATTGGCCTTTTTTGGCACTTTTTTTAATTTTTTGGGTCATCTTTTGTGTTTGTATGTTCTGCGGTATCTTACTGAGAAATTGTGAAATGAGGATCTCAACCAAAAATTCTAACAATTCAAGAGCAGAAAAACATAAAATTCTTAAATTAAAATCAGTTGTTTCTGAAAATTTGTCTCACTACAACTTTCCAAGAATTTTCTTAGGTTTTGAATTGGTAGACTGATAATTTCCTATCACATGTTTCTGTG